>CAKNYM010045089.1:42426-57588 GCA_932195095.1 Andricus curvator | reverse complement strand
AAGATGGAAAAAGATCCTAGTGCCCAGATCTAATGTTTTTGGGTGATCTTTTTTCACTTTCTCGAAATTATATGAATAAACTATTTCTGTTAATTAAAATTAAATCACGCGATGCTTCCATAATTTCAGTTTTTTGAACCGGCCTGCATCTCATAACAATGAAAGGGTGATTCGTTTCGGGTAATTCGACGCGCTCCGGGGAGTCTGCCTCGTAACTTTGACGGGGGTCGATTGCCCAGACATCGAAAATACACACTCAGCTAGCACTGAGCGTCACTACATTATTTTCTATTCTTTTCTTTTTGTTTATAACGTAAAATATAAACATTTTTTCAAAAAACCGAATCTAGCCAACAAAACAGACCAATATTTAGATGAGGTATGCAAAATATCAGACAAAAATATTCAACCGTGCGGCTGGAAACTGGAATACCGTTTTATAATGCTGATAAATCCCCTTAATGAATTCATCCTCTGCATTTTTAAACAAATTTTTGAAAGTTTAGATAGCTTTCAAGCCAATTGGAAAAAAAGTTTACCATTTCAACTACGTTTTTTTCTTTATTATAATTATAAATAATGGAAAATTATGAATATTTAGACAATGCTGCTTTGTAGATTTCGAAGAATTATCAATTATTTAAACAATTTTCATAAACAAATTAAGATCTTGGCCTTTTTTCGACGAATAGGATCAATTAGTTTAGGATATCAAGAAAGAATGTATTTCCAATAACTCTTTTGTACGATACTTTGCAAATATACAATAATTATTAATTATTTCAACAATTTTCATAAAGATATTCAGAGATTGACTATTTCCCAAGGAATAGGCACAATTTGTTTACAAAGTCAACTACGAATATGTCTTTTCGATGACTCTTTTCTATGTTCCTTTGTAAATTTACAAGAATTAATAATTATTTAAACGCTTTCATTAAAAAAATTAAGAGTTTGGCTATTTTCCAACGAATAGGCTCAATTTTTTACAGAATTAAGTAAGAATATTTTTCCGCTGACTTTTTTCTATAATGCTCTGCAATTTTCCAAGAATTCAATTTGTTTACGGAATCAATGAAGAATGTTTTTGCGATAACTCTTTCCTATGATAGTTAGAAAATTCTCAATAATTATTAATTATTTTAACAATGTTTATGAACATATCCAGAGATTAGCTATTTTGAACGAATAGGCTAAATTTTTTTATAGAATTAACCAAGAATATCTTTCCGATTACTTTTTTCTATGAAGTTTCGCTATTTTTCAACGGATAGGCTCAATTTGTTGACGGAATGAACAAAGAGTGTTTGTCCAATAAGTCTTTCCTACGTTACTATGCAAATTGAAAATAACTATTAATTATTTAAACATTTTTTATACAAAGATTCAGAGTTTTGCTATTTTTCAAGGAATAGGCACAATTTATTTACGGAGTCAACTAAGAATGCATTTCCTATGATTATTTTCTATGTTTTATTTATTTTCTATGAGATACTTTGTACATTCCAAAGTATTATTAATTATTTAAACCAGTTTTATAAAAAAATTGAGAGTTTAGCTATTTTTAAATGAATAGCTTCAATTTGTTTATGGAATCAATGAAGAATGGTTTTCCAATAACTCTTTCCTATGATCGTTAGCAAATTTACAATAATGATTAATTATTGAAACAATTTTCATAAATAAACTCAGAGTTCGGCTATTTTTTAGCTTTTATAAAAACATACATGCAGCTATAATCTTTTTCATAATAAGTACAACTTTTCTATATGAACTATAATGTTAAAATCAAAAACATTTAAACAAAATTCATTTTAATAATAAAATATATGCACTATATATTTAATAAGACTTACAAAAGCATACAAAATTTATATTGGTAAAAACTTTGATTTTCATTGATTTCAGTTTTTTCTGTTTGTTAATTTCTTCCAGTACTTTGATAATCTCTTCAATTGAATATTTTGCTTTATCAAGATTTTCTGGAATAATTTTTCTCTTCCAATATAATTTTCCGTATATTTTACTGTGATTCAGTACTCAATCGAACATATAACCGGTATTATTATTACCTATTGTACTATGCCTTTTTATTTTTAAAACCACGGTGAAACAGAGGTCTACACATGGGTCATTCTCGTTGCTAATACATCATTTAAGTCGTTTAGCATGAGTAAATAAACCGCCAGACCACTCCACTATGTATGGACCTGTGAAAATTTGTCTTTTACTAAGGTGGGCTTAAAATCACTGCATGAATTTAATCACAACCAATGATAACCCATGGCTGCATGCGACTTCATTAGAAGTACTCGCATTTTCCTAGGCATTTGGCCAGAGAAGAGGAAAACTGCAGAAACCCACCTCCCGAGTTCAGCTGGCTTTTCGACAGTCGAGTTTGAAGGCAAACATTCGACCCTATGCACAATTATTTATTCTGCATCGTGAGAGGGTACCCATGGGAAGCCGTGTACAAATAACAGTTATTAAAGTAAAAGTTAATTTAATGGTATTTTATTGAACTTCATTTTCAAATAAAATAAGTAAATGTAAATTAATTGAACGCGGGCGGTGTGCGCGTATGAGCTTCTAGTAATATATTAATATCAGCTTAATTACAAGATTAGAGAAATACTTAGATAGGAAAAAGTTGAATTTAAATGTAGAAAAGACAAAGATAATAAGGTTTAGAAAAGGAGGGGGGAGAAAGAATGGACGGGGAGATGAAAGGGAATAAAGTTAGAAGAAGTAAAAGAGTTTAAATATTTGGGATATACCTTGCAAAAGAATGGAGATCATAGAGCTCATATAAGAGAAAGGATAAAAAAGCAGTAGGGGTATGAAACAGATATGGGGAATAGAATAAAGGAAGTTAAAAAAATTGGAGAAGGAGAATGTGTTTATCTAATACGCTGGTATGGCCGGTATTCGGTTATGGAGCAGAGATATGGGGAGGGAAAGAAAGGAAAGAGATTGAGAGTTCAAAAGAAAGATATATAAGGTGGACGCTAGGGGTTGACTGGAAGAAGCCGAGATATATGGTGAGACAAGAAGGGCAAAGTGATACATTAAGTTCTAGAGCGGTAAAGAAGGCATGAAAATTTCAGACGAAGCTAAGGGAGGAACAGGAAGGGGAGTTAGCGAGAATGTGCTTCATGGAGGTAGAAGAAAGGAGAGGGAGGGCGATAGAATTAACGAAATGGGAAGAAGAAAGGAGGGGGTTCTTTAATAATCGTTCGCTAACACGTTCCAAATTGTGCTATCGTAAAAAATAGAAATAAGGATCTAGGTACAAGATTTTATGTAAATAGTTGTAAATTAATAAATAGTAAGGATAAGATATTATAAAATATGTAGGCGGAAGTATTATAAGAAACACAGGTCATGTAAACCCTTAGGGGACACATTATGAATGAAGAAGAACTATTCCAGAAAATGTACGTTTTATTAGAATCAATTGATAATTAATTAATCAGTTCACAACGTAAAAAGCAATGAACAATTATTTTAATTGAAACATTCAAATAATTTTTAAATTAGATTTTTTTTTTATTTGAAATTGCATTTCTATACATTTAATTTATTTATTATATGTTACTCAATTGAAGAATATTAAACTTCAATGTTTATGTATTTTAATACTGTGAAGCACTGCGGTGGCGCCACGAATTGAGACTATTTTGTCATTCATCCAGTAGAATCAGGTAGAATATAGTACAATATCGGCCGAAATAGAACGCGCATATCATGATAAAGTAGAACAGCTGTGACTGGATTAGAAATGTAGAAAAATTACTGAAATACATTTTACGCCCTGTATTAAGAAAGTCAGTCATAACAACCAAAGATATAGTAATATCTTTGATAAAAACTTACATACCTAAATTAATCAAATTTATTTGGATGGTTAGAGCTGTTATTGAAAGTATTAGTAACAACACATAAATCGAGATAATTATCGGTGATCGCTAACATTAGGAATCTACTTTTTTTACTTCTGTTGATTTTAATTTTAAATAAAGAGGTCACCCTATTAGTTACAAAATGGCCGCTACCATGATTAATACCAATGGAGGTTACGTGTTTTTATATGAAGGATTGTTATTACTTTTTTCTCCCTCTAATGTCACTATTATGGGAAAGTGATGCAAATCCGAGGGGTACACAACTCCGGCAATCGGTGTCAAAGTTCATTGCAATTTCTCTGTTGTCTCCTTGCAATCACTGAAATCACATTGCAATTTCACAGTGCAATCATGCAATCGGTGTACACCGAATTTTGAAGTTATGTACTCCTCGTGCAAATGTATATAATCATATACTTCTAGTTTCTTGATCTTCTCTCTTACCTCATCGTCCACTGTCACATAATCAATTACCGTTCCCTTTTCTGTTCCTGAGCATGTGTATTCCTCTTCCTCATTACCCTCTATATTTCCTTTTAAGATAAACCATCGCATCTCCTCCAAGCTCTTTAAGAATTTATTTTCCTATCCATTCAGTATCATGTCTTTGGATTTCCTTCCTCGCTCTCCTCCCCATTCCCTTCCTCCACTATCTTCTGTTCTCGCATTGAAATCTCCCCCCTATTATAAGCCTAATCTCATCTTTATTTTCTTCCATCAAGGTCTCTCAACAATGGGACTTCATAAGTCGACGTAGCGTCGACGCGACGTCGATGCTGCATCGACGCTACGTCGACTTATGAAGTGCTATTCTGGAGAGACATTCAGTTATTTGATCTCATCTGATTTCTCCTGCAAATATTACTGTTCTCATACACCCCCAATATCTTCCACCTCTCCTCCCATCTTTACCACTTCTACTATTATTCCTTCTTTTTGTCCTTTCATCTTTCTTATCCTTCCCTGTTATACATTCGTTCCTTACTCCCATCACCATTCCCCCATTGCTCTGCCTTTTTTATCCTTCCTCTTTGCATTTTGAATCTGCCATTTGTAATGTCTTGGTAACCTTCCCCTTACTCTTCCCCATGCCCTTTAATCTAGCCACGTCTCCATCATGAATACTACATCACATTGTGCCAAATTTCTCATAAACTCTCTATCCTTTCTCTCCAAGCCTGATATATTCCAGTAACAACAGCCATACCACGCTGAAAAAACCAGTTCTCGTCGGATCACTGAAGTTAAGCAGCGTTTGGCGCGGTTAGTACTTGGATGGGTGACCATTCGAGAATACTGCATGCTGTTGGCACATCGTGGGTGTGGTGAGCCCACACTTGTAGTTATTTACTACAAGAAACTATCCACCTAGAAACACTACCCGAATCGGGTAGTGTCACGCATACCCTGAAAGAGAAATGGCTTAATGGTAATGGTATACATATCCTCTACTCTTCCCTTCCTTCGCTTCTCGTCTCTTTTTGTTCCTTACTATTTCTTATTTTTCTATCTCCCGTTCCTTTCTCTCCTAGTTTCCCGGCTCCACATTTTTTCCTAACTCTTCCCTTTCTTCATCCCAATCCCACCACACACCTTCTATCTGTATTTTTCCATACTTAACCCACGTTTTTTTGCCCTTACTTTTTTCCTCTTCCGATATTTTCCTTAACTTAAACTGCATATTCTTTCTACCTATGTCAAATCATCCTCTATTTTCTTCGAGCTTCCATATAACGCCCTCTTCTTTGTCATCACTTCCCTCTTATGCTCACATTTCTTTAGTTTCACTAGTACCATGTTTTCTCCTATTCACGTTTCCTTTCCTACACTTCGCTCTTCCTCTATCTCGACCTTAGCATCTATCCTTTTTGGCACATCTTCCACTCCTTCCTTTAGATCCTTCTCCTCTAATCTTAGACCCTTTATCACTACGTTTCTTTTTCTCCCTCTTTTCTTCCTAATCTTCTTTCTATTTCCCTTAGCCTTTCACTCTCCTTATTCCCATTCTCTCCACTACCAAACTCCCGGTTTGAGTTTTCCATCTTTACTATCCTACTTTCCAATTGTGCTACCTTTTTATTATGCTCTTCCTGCTTTCTGATCTTTGTTCTAAAGTTTGCATTCTTCTTTCCAATTTTTCCCTAACTTCTTTACATTTTCGAAACTCTTTTCTAAGCTCGGCCATTTCCTTCCTAATTTCTTATTATATTTCCTCTCCTCTTTCTTTCTGCCTTTTTTTCTTTCATCTGCATTACCTCTATCATCATTTCAAGCTATTCTTCTAAGGGTAGATGCTACGACCCTGTGGAAATGTTATGATGAAAATTTGAAAACCAAAATTTCTGTTATTTTTTAAAATTTAAACAATCTCAACCTCAATTTTTCCAGCTTTCACCTTGAACCTAAATTTTTAATCTGTATCCACTCGCAACATTTATTCCGATTGAAAGGTTAATTTTTTCATTTTAGTTGTAGCTAACACGATTGGCATTTTTTTTCTTTGAAAAAAAATTCTTTCTGTCCTTAGTTGTATAAAATTTTGTTTTTGTTCTTTCTGATTATAGGTAACCTTGCTCGCTTATGGCTTCTGTTGAAATTTGCACGGATATCTTTTGTTCTTCTTTCATACGGCTTTAAGATATATTTAACTTTATTTTGCTCTTCGTAAAACTGATGGATCTGATTGCATTACATGCTTTTATAACTAAAGATAATTTACCTCGGCTTTTGAGCGCTCTGCCGCATGGGTTTTATTAGAACCAAACATTTAACCCTGTAGCGGCGGGTCCTAGCACATAAAGCAGTGCTTGTGGGATGCGGTGCTGATAAAAAATTATGATAAATTTTTGCTCGTTTAACAATATAAGATACATTTTTTGTTTCTTGGCCCTCAAATTTATTAATTTAAATTAAATAACTATAAAACCCTAAATATAAACTTCTAGAAGTAGAACTACGTATTAAATAAAATTTTCTGTGAAAAAAAGGAACGCCTTTCAACAACAATAACAATAAAGTAACAAGCCCATTTTTTTTAACTTACCTTGGGGTTAGAATTTGCATTAAGACAGGATAAATGAATTAATCTTTCAACTCCACTTTCTTTACAAATCCTGGCAAGTGTTCTTGCCCCTTCTACGTGAACATCTTCGAAACTAAAATTTTTAGTTTCATACTCTCTTCCAATTAAATTGATGACGACATTGGAGTACTTAATACATCTGCGTATGGATTCTTCATCTCGGATATCAAATGGATGAAAAAGAATTTGTCCAAGATCGCCACACGGCTTCAAGTGCATGCAATCATAATGGTCACCTCGATACGGTAGAATCAACTGTAAAAATTATATAATAGAATCTCTGAATTTCAAAGTAAAACTGTTCTTACTGATAAAAATCGGATAAAATCTATGAATTTCACTTATGCAGCAGTGAAATACATTAAATTGAATGTTGTTAGACAGTGAGCCTCTCTATTGTATAAAGTCCTGTACTTTGGAAACAATAACCTATGCATACATACAATTGAATATTGTTAGTGTGGTAAGCTGCTTGCAATGAATAATGCAGTAGTTATTAGTCACAAGTTTTTTATTCTATTAAAATCTCCGCAAGAACAACCAATATATCACAAATGAACGATTACATAATTAATTAACCAAACATTATATCTTTACTTCAATCTACATTGATCACAAGATAAACGCCCTCAAGGCTACGGACCAGTGCTGTCAGCTGGCCAAAATACAAATCTGCAGATTTACCAGATTTTTCTTCAGACATCTTCAGATTTTTTCGAAAAACGTCTCCAGATTTCTTTAAAAAATCATCAGTTTTTAAAATTCAATTTTTTAGATAATAAACAATGCAGTTACGGACAACAGAAAAATACGAATTACAAATGATTTGCAAGAGCACATACCCCGTGCGCATTACAGTACACAGAATACATATGAATATCGGCGTTAAATTTCTAATATTAGTATAGACATAATTATTTTCTTAAATGTAAATTTATCAATTTTATTTTCTAAATATAAGAGCTAAAAATATTTAAACTTTAAAATTATGTTAGTGTTAAATCTATTTTTAACTTATTTCCTATTTTTTATAACACTGTCTGTAGACTATTTTTCAATCAGCAAATAATTATATTTTTATTATATTCAATTTTATCCAAGACCACTAAGGCCACTTTGTCCGCATTCTTGGGGGGGGGGGGGGGATTTCCCATGACTAGTGAGTAGGGCTGTGTCCTCATGAAACGTTTCATTGAAACATTGAAAGATTCATGAAACGTTGAAACGTTTCATTCGCCTTGAGTTTCAGAAATATTTGACAGTTTCACAAACTGACGCACACATATGGGCACTCATGTCAAGTTGAGGTTAAGATATTTGATTAGGTTTCTTGCAGTGCTTGTAGTCTTGAATACTCATGTTATTTTTTATGTGAAAGTGTGAAATATGAGATAGTTTTATCTCAAATGGAAAATGGTTAGTATGGCAGACGAAAAAATTGAAAAATTTATAAATGTGTGTGAAAATCAGTACCCGTTTTTTTTGGGATGCTGATTACGAACATTATTTTGAATTTAATTTTAAATGAGTAAAAAAATCTTTCTTATAAACATTTATAAGCCTTTCAAGCTTTTAGTCCGCAAATTGTTATCAGCCATTTTGAATTTTAAAAATCTGACTAAAGATTCGTAATAAACGAACAAAAAAATCCTTGTTACTGATTTTCACAAACATGTATACATTTTTCCAGTTTTTCGTCCGCCATAACGGATCGGCTATTTTGAATTTTGGAAATGTAACACAATATTCGGAATTAGAGCCGCAAAAAATTCCAAGGTACTGATTTTTACAAACAGTTCGAATTTTTTTAATTTCTTTGTGCACCATAATGGATCAACCATTTCAAATTATGAAAATCTGGCCTAAGCTTCGGAATCAGAGCCCCAAATAATCCCGATGTACTGATTTTTAGAAACATTTATAAATTTTCCAAGTTTTTCGTGCGCCATATCTGATCGGCCATTATGAGTGATGAAAATCTGACCTAAGATTCGGATTGAGAGACCCAAACAATTCCGAGGTACAGATTTTTACAAACATGTATACATTTTCCAAGTTTTTGGTCCGCCATATTGGATCGGCCATTTTGAAAATCATATTCAAGATTCGTAATCAGCGACCCAAAAATTCCCCGTTTGCACATTTTCATTAGTTTTACTTATTTTTACTAACATTTATACACTTTTTTATCATTTGAACACCCATCTTGCATCGGCCATTTTGAATTTTTAAAATCTAACTTCATATTCGTCATCAGCAATATCATAAGACATAAAATAATACGTTTTATATTTTTCAAAATTTGATTCACATAAAACTGTGCAGGTATAAAATTAATTTTGTTTCGAAAAGAAACGAAAGTGCCCAACTTTGGTCGCTTGTACTACCGCCGCCATTTTGAATTTCAAAATTGAGGCAGCAGATTCGTATTCATCGATACCCAAACCTTCGGTGTACCAAGTTTAATTATTTTAAATTGTAATTTCACGCGGTCACAGATTTTTGACGCTGTTTTTGCCAATTTGCCCCACTGTGTACCGGTCAGAATTTAGAGTTCACCTCTTTTTTGCTGATTATGCCAACGGCCATACCACGCTGAAAAACCCAGTTCTCGTCAGATCACTGAAGTTAACCAGCGTTGGACGCGGTTAGTACTTGGATGGGTGACCATTCAAGAATACTGAAATGAGTGCTGTTGGCACATGGTGGGTGTGGTGAGCCCACACTTGTAGTTATTTATAACTACAAGAAAAACCTAGAAACACTACCCGAATCGGGTAGTGTCACGCCTACCCTGAAAGGGAAATGGTTTAATGGTATATATGATCTTTTAATTTTAATTATGTCAGAGCTAAACATTTTTATCTTTAAAGGGTTGAATTCTCTCAAAATTCTGTACAAAATGAGCCCAGCATAAAGCCAATTTGTCTATTTTTTAAGTAGATATTGCAAAAATAGTGTGCATTTCAAAGTTTTCTTAAATTTTAGGTAATATTTGAAATAATAACATTTTGTAATGTTATTAGGCGCATTTTAAAGATATTTGTCCACAGCAACTAAAAAATCTAAAAAAAAATTCTTATCACAGTGGAAGAACTTAAAGTTGTAACAAGAAAGTTGGAAAAATTTCAATCTTCTTTCTGGCAAGAACAGTATTTTTGTAAATATATGAAACATATAACCATGAAGTTTCTATAAAAGTCCCTCAAAATATATATTCATTTAATTTTTATTCTGATTTGCCTACAGATAAGATGTTTTCAAATTGTATTGTAAAGAATTCTAGAGAATTAAAAAAATAATTAAATAATAAAAAGGAGTACAAGCGAATTATAAGAATTCGTATGGATCCTGAGGAAATTATAACGCGATCACTGGTTGACATACTGGGATTCACCAAGCGGTCTGGAGTCAACTACTGAGAGCGAATAGTTCAGGGTGTGGCACAATAGGCTTTATAGTTTGAGCGCCAGGGGGGCTCATCGAGGATCCCCGCCCGCATATTAACTAATCTAAACTACTTTATTTAATATTTTTTCGCTTTAGAGTAATTCAACGTCATTTCTGTTATTTCTGCAAAACAAAACACCAACAAAAACCATATATTTTGAGAGAAAATTCAGAATCTCATTTGACCCGGTATGCTCATCTTGCCCTGGTCTCCCCTACTAAAACATTAAATCCATTGGTAATTATCACTTATCGAAATGAAGGAAAACGTCATTCAAAAAAGGAGATGAAGAAAAACGTATGGCTCCAGTTTCTCAGTGAAAAATCGATTCCTTCCTTCACGATTATTACTGATATTGAATATGACATTAAATACACTTTTTGCAAGACCTGTGCAAAAATCAGGATTTATATTAATTACCGTTATCAATCAAAATACCTCTAAAACGGGAGATTGAGAAAAAAAGATTTTGCTTCAGTTTTTATATGCTAAATCGATTCCCTCCTTTACGATTGTTACTGATATTGATTATGACATCCAATACACCTTTCGCAAGACTTGTGCAAAAAGCAAGATTTATACCAATTACCTTTGTCAATAAAAATAACCCTAAAAATTGGAGGTTGTACGAAAAATATTTCGCTCCACTTTTCAAATGCTAAATCGCTTCCCTCCTTTACCTTTACCTTTATCTTTCTCTACTCTTTACCTCTTTCGACCTGGGAGAATAAAGGATTTAAAACACTGTAAAAAGATAATTTTACGATAAACTGTACAAGTGATTGCTATCACAAAAAATTATTTTTGTAATGTGTTTAATAAACAAATATATTGCTGCTAAAAGTGTAAATTCTTGTAAAATATGACAAGTACAAAAAAGTACAAAATTCTTCTGAATAATATACCAAAATTCTTATTTCTTATAATTATGTTTTAGTTGTATTCTCATGAAAAAAATATTTGCATTTTTTGATTAAATTTCTTGCAACCGTTTTTCCACTAGGAATTAAAATACCAATTTTTCACGAGTCCACAAGTGGGTAAAATTCAAAATGCCCACAAGTTCTTAAAAACATCAAAAAAATTTGGTTTGACTTTTTTACAACCGAAAAAGATGTTCTATTTCCCCCACATTTCTGCACAGACCTTTTAAAATTAAAGCTCCATGTATCGACAACTGTAATTAGGCGATTGTGAATTCCCTTTTGTTAAAGCTCCTGCGGCTTTAACAAACACATTCTCATCACGTATCTCGTGCTTGGCACTCAGTTTTGTCCAAAATTTGAACTTTTCTCCATTATGTTCAACACTTTTATATCAAATGTATATTACATTTATTTATGTACCTCGGTCTGGGATTGCCTATACAGATATTGCAATATATAGTACAAATTTTATTTATCATGATTACTTTAATATTCATCTCTTATTTTGCATTAAATTGTATTCCCAGCTACCCTGAAAAATGTAGCATCTTAATAAATTTCTATTATTACAATTCATAATATGCATTGGAATCGAAACATATGTATTATCATTGTCTTTCTCTTATAATTTAAAAAAAGTGCGTATCCTATAAGAAAAAAAAACAATTTTGTTATTAAACATTTTATTGCATTTTTGTCGTTTTTCCATAAATTTTATTTGTTAATTTTCAATGTTATTTTATACGATTTAAACTAAAAAGACGCATCCTAGCGTCAAGTGGTTTTGACCAATTTTGTAGATATATAATGTAGGCGAAAAATTTAATTTTTAATTTTTAATCTTGTTTTTTTACGATTAAAAGAAAATTTACTTGTTCTACCTAAAAATTATTGATAACAAATTTGTCGTTCCTTTTTGGGTGAACGCCTTTTAATATCATTAATTTTTTACGTACCTTGCGTCGTTATTCAAAAAATTTAATTTTTTTTATCTTTAATGTCAGTTTTCACGATTGAAAAAAAAAAACCCACGCATCCTATCAAAAAATAATTCTTAAAATATTTGTAGCTTTTTTTTGGCTGAACAACTTTTGTCTTAATACTTTTATGTAGCTTGTGTCGTTTGTCTAAAAATTCAATTTTTCTATTTTTAATGCAGTTTTTTACTAATAAAACAAATTTGTAGATCTTTTTTGAATAAACAATTTTTGTCAACTCATTTTTTTCTTATCTTGTATAGTTTGACCGCAAAATGGAATTTTTGATTTTTGATTATTTTTTGTGCGGTCAAAATTTGAATTTTCGATTTTTCAAGAACATTCAAAAAGATGTTGTGATAATCTTGTAGGGTGTTCAAAATGCAACGTTTTTCTTCCTTTGAAATTTTTTCATATCGTGCGTTGTTTGGCTTAAAATGTTCATTTTCGTTTGTTTTTTGGAATTTTGTAAGAGCTATAACTCTGGTAATTTTCTTTTTATCAAAAAAAAGTCATTGGGATAAATTGTTCGTCTTTTCGAGTACTAAGAACAGCCGTGCATAACATTTCTAAGTCTTGAAAAAAGTGGTCTCAAAAATTTCGAAAATGCTTTAACTTTTTGAATTTTCATCCAAAATACCTCTGTACAATTTAATTTTTCCTTTTTTTGTGTAAAAAATTTTGAAAATTTTAATCATGAAAAGTTTTCTATAAATACGGGATCGGACTCATTTCAGAGGTAATAAATAGTGTCAATAGTGACATCAATTATGAAAAATAGTGGCATGATTTTTTTAAATAATAAATTTATATGCAGGCCTCGTATGGACTAGAATGATTTTAAAAATGTCGCATAAGTGACATAAGTCGCATGTAATTTCGAAACATTTATTTCCTTAAGAATATAGAAAAAATACATCAAATTATAAAAAATGTGTATTAACTTGAATTTTCTTCCTTCTAGCATACAAAAATTGATCTAAACAGGGTTGGGAAGAAATTCCATAAAATTAAATTGATAACACTGGTCAACCAAATGTCACCTATAGAATGAAACACATTATTTCCGAAGTACTTTTTTGCGCTCAATTTGAATCTGCGCTCCATTTTTCAATATCAGCTTGAGACGGTCCGATCTATTCTCATAACTTAGAAAGACATTTATCTCTTGAATTTAATATTTTAGAATATAAAGAGACGGGCGAAGATTTAAGTGGGTACGCCGGTAAATTAAAGAAGAAATTTCAAACTAGAAAAGCAAGTGGAACAGAAAGATGACTCACGAAATCGTACGATCGTACGATCGATACAGGCAGAAAAAAGAACCTTATATTTTAGGCTGTGTATAGATGTCCGGTGCCGGGCGCTAGGTTAGTATCCGGTAGATTGCGCTGATTGGTTACACGGCAGTGTACGGGGTCTGCCGGACAGCAGCATAGTCAATAGTGTACGGCATTCGACTTAGTACATTTGTAATTTTCTTGAGATGTACAGATTATATTGTCGCGTTGAATTTGAAGTACTTTTTTTTAAACTACTCTGAAATTCCTTTTACCTGAATAAAATAAAAATGTGAATTTGGTTTTCCAATGGGGCATCCATTTTTCTATGCATCTCACTCTGTGTGCATGAACCTTCAAGCTTTCCAATAGTCAGATGATAATTCTATGGGAGGTTGAATCGAAAGCAATCCAATCGACAGGTACCGCTGGTAGAATACTTTTTTCACCTCCTCGCTAGTGATAGGTGGGCATTCTTCCTCTGGTGTTATGAAGGCATAGCACAGCTCCTGGAAGCTATTTATGATTTTTGAGTCTTCTTTTAGTAGATGCTGGACTTCGTAGACTTCTCTCCAAAATGCTTCGACCTCCTCTGGTTTGGGCGAATGGTCGACCGTAACTGGAGGATCTTGGAAGAGTCGAGATGGGCCAGAGAAAAACTGTTGGTTTTCTCTGACCCATCTCTCTCTCCGCTCTAGACTTCTCCTAGAGTAAGATAGTACCCGCATGCTGTCAACAATATGCTGCCTGATGGTCAGCAGCTTTGACTTGTTGAGTGTGTGATAGCGGATGCGCAGTTCGCGCATGAACTGTCGAACCTTGGCGGTGAAATTCCTAACAGATGTTATGTAGTCAATCACACACTGAATGCGGGACGCGTACAGTCTTGTCCAGCCTGTCCTTGGCTGAGTTGATGCATTCCTCTTTCGGTTTGATGATAAGCCGTTGGTTTCGTTTTACGGTTTGCATCCGTCAAATCACTCCCTGCATTATACACATTACAATTAATAGTCCCGAGGTCGGGTTCTTCGGAAAAATCTCCACGAAGCTCGTCATCCAGTTCAGCCAGATCTTTGGGCTTGAGAGAAACCTGCATGCTGATGTTTCTCCGAGTCCTAAGCCATCGCCCTTCCTCTGTTGGATGCCTGCCCAGGGTTGGTCCAGTGTCGCCTCGCTTTCTCTGTTGCCGGCTTCTTCTGGTTGCGGTAGAGTAGGCAGTCCGCTCACATATACCCATTTCCGGAGTTGTTCGGCATGGTTATCGTGGCACTCTAGCAGGTCGTCATTGAGTCGATACGTACACCCAAAAATACTGAGATTCCGACGGTTCATCGCATTGACTCTGTCTTTATTGGCTCCCCCAACTCTAGGATAGTCGACATTGTTGTCCGACCCATTGTCCGGAGCCCTGCGCTTCGATTGTTTTAAACCGCCCTTACTACAACTATGTTTGGTGTTATCATTGTTGTTCCCACGAGCAGCTAGGGAAAACGTTTCGTCCATCCTTGTAGAGCCTCGCATGCAAGGATAAGGCTGCATAC
>CAKNYM010045089.1:0-38352 GCA_932195095.1 Andricus curvator | reverse complement strand
GGGTGTGATTTACCGCGGTGCTACTGGGGGCTATTGACATTTTGTTGGATGGCAGTTGCTCTTAGTGGGACCCTGCGGTGGTTGTTTAACTTTTTCTTTCAAATTATATATAAACTTATATTAAACTATATTGTAATAACTATAATGGTGGTATGCGCCCCTAAGTTTGTCATAAAGACAATTGCGGGATTTCGCCGGGAACTGGTGCTAATCTGAAAAACTGCACCCGCTCCCAGCAAAATTGCGGTAAAATTTCAGCTGTAACCACGTCTCACGACCGTGAGATAGGTGGTTACAGTCTGCGACGGATTCAATACGATGATCCGGCAAGAGTCTCGTGCAACCTGAGGACACGGAGCGACCCAAAAGACGACCGCCTTCTGCATCTTCCCTGCAAGCGTCTTAGCATTTTGTTGACACGCAGGGATGCTATTCAGGCTATTAACCAGTGAAAGTTTGGCACCTCCAAGATCGCCGATGATCAGGACGATTAGCTTAACAGAATATTCCGGGTATAAACGTCGCAACTCCCTTACAAGGTCTTTATACCTCTCGTTCTTTTCATTCAACTTGGCTATGATGTTTTTGTCAGCTGATGCCGAAAATTCGATAACGAATATGGTTCGATTCTCGAGAGGAGAACTATGTCAGGCCTTGAGTGCGCAACAGAAGCTATTGTCGAGAATATCAAGTTCCATTATATGCGGAACTTCTCATTTTCCACAATTGACTCTATTTGCCTAGGAGCGTTTAGTGGAGCGGTATCAGGGCTAATGCTGTAGGAGTGACAGAGATGGTAATAAAGCACTCTTAGTGCCGCATTGTGCCTTTGGATGTAGGTCGTTCCCGCATGAGTTGGACAACTCAAGCTAAGGTGTTGAATAGCGCTTCTGTCGACGAGCTGAGAGTCTACGGGGATGCCATTAAGTTATCCTCGCTTCAAATAAACCTTGGCGCATTTTTCTAACCCAAATTCCATGCCAATCTCCTGAGTGTATTCTTCGACAATCTCTGGCGCTAAATGTAGTTGCTCTTTATTTTCAGCATAGATCTTTATTTTCAGCATAGATCTTTAAGGTCATCCATGTAAAATACGTGAGTGACTCATGTTGTCGCCCTGAAAGACACCTTTCGGAAAAGTGACGGTGTGAGTTGCCACACGATGTTCTCCAGATGAGATAGTAAATCTGTTTTTCCATAGCAGCATCAATCTCTCTATGCACCTCACGATGTGCGGTAGGTTGAAGGAAACTTCTTCCACCAGAAGGACTTGAAACCATCTGGTCCCGGAGCGGAATAGTTTTCCATGCCTCTTGATACGTTTTTCACCTCCTCAGTAGTGATAGGTGGGCATTCCTCATCATGTGTTATGCGGGCACTGCACAGCTCCTTGAAGCTATTCCTATTCTTTAAGTTTTCTTTCAGTGGATGCTGGACTTCGTAGACTTCTCTCCAAAATGCCTCGACCTCTTCTGGTGTGGGCGGGTGGACGACAGTAACTGGAGTGTCTTGGAAGAGTCGAGATGGGCCAGACAAAAACTGTTGATTTTCTCTGAACCTATATTCTATATATTTTTTTCTATATATTCTATATTCGTGATCGAATTCTCGGCTCTGTCCGAATACAACATCACTGCCAAGGAGAAAGAAAAGGAGGAGAGGTAGAAAGACCTTAAAAAAGAGCTGCAACGACTGTACCCAAAATATTCGGTACAAGTAATTGTCCTTGTGATAGGTGCTCTCGGAGGTGCGAAACTATCACTGGTTCGTCACCTTAAAGCCATACCCGCGTTCCAAAAATATGCCAAAGCAGTTGCAAGATGGATGCAGAAAGCTGTCATCCTTGGGTCGCTTCGTGTCCTCAAGACACACGAGGGTTTCGCCGGTCCATCGTGGTGATTTCATCGTGCCCTATGACCACCGATCTCACGGTTGTAAGACGTGGCCATAAGTGTGATTTACCGCGGTCCTACTGGGAGACAGTGTCATTTTTTAGATGACAGTTGCTCTCAGTGGGACACTGCGGTAGTTGTTTAACCCTTTAAAAAAAAATATATATATATATATATATTCGGTTTTGGTTTCGATTCCTAAGCGGAGGCGTAACAACCGTGCCGAAAGCTGAATGGCACCTAGGTGAGGTGTCCTAATCGGTGACTCTGGGATACCGGGCGACCTCTCAGAGTATGCAGCCTTATCCTTGCACGCGGCGCTCTATAAGGTTGGACGAACCCTTTCCCTAGCTGCTCGTTGGAACAACAATGACACCACCAAAACATCAAAAAGTTGTAGATGCGGTTCAAAACGATCGAACGCGCAGAGCACCCGACAATGGGTCGGCAAACAATGCCGATATTCCTAGAGTTCGGGGTGCTGAAAATAATTTAGATGGAACACATTCCGTGGACGGATCAACTCAAGGATAATTTGCTAGACTGCTACGATGCCAGCATTATCCCTGTTCACCGAGGCTTTATGGCGCGTATGCACACTCTGTGGTGCCAGAAACACCCAGAGCTTCAGTACGTTTCGCATCAGTCTTTGCGAAATCAAGCCGACAAGGAGGAACATTAACATGCAAGTTCCTCCTAGGCCCAAGATCTGGCTGAAATGGATGCCTCCCTTCGTGAAGATATCTCGCAAGAGTGCGACCTCCGAATCATCAATTGCTCAGTTTATGGTGCTGCGAGAGCTTTGGCTGATTCAAATCGAAGGCTAAAACCGACCATGGATCAAAAGACCAAAAGACGCTTGCATCAACTAAACAAGAAGATTGGATGGGCAACACAGAATGCGTCCCGTGTTCAATGTGTGATTGACTACATAATATCTGGTAGACCGTTCACGGAAAGGGTTCGGAAGTTCGCCCAAGAACTAAGGATCTTGAATCACACACTGAAGAAGTCAAAGCTGCTGACAATCAAGCAGCATATTGTTGACAAAATACGGCTGTTATCTGACGCAAGGAGGAGAATACAGAAGAGGGAGAGGTGGATCAGGGAGAATCAACAGTTTCTCGCTGATCCATCGCGCCTCTTCAGCGATCTACCTGTTTCTGTAAAAAATCCACCCAAGCCCAAGGAGGTAGAGACTTTTTGGAGAGAGGTATACAACATCCCGAAAACACTAAAGTTGAAAGAAGATACTGACAATATCATCTGCTTCAAGGAGTTTTGCGACAACCTCATAAAATCTGAGGAGGAACGTCCATGAATCACTAGCAAAGAGGTGAAAAAAGCACTCAGGGGCACAAAGAACTTTTCCGCTGCAGGACCAGATGGTATCAAGAACTTCTGGTGGAAGAAGTTTACTTCTACACACCAACATCTGGCCCGCATACTCACCTCTAATTTAATGTCGAAAACGCCCATTCCTCAGTGGCTGGCGTTAGGACGCACTATACTCCTACCGAAAAAAAGGCAACTTGTCCAAACCATAGAATTACAGGCCAATAACTTGTTTGAACACACTGTATAAGATCTTTACAGCTGTCCTAAACAATAGGATTGTTCGACGAATTGAGCCTGTGTGGCGAGAGATTGACTACCGGAAAGCTTTCAATTCAACCTCTCATAGACTTATCATCTGTCTGTTGGAAAGCTTGAAGGTATATCCACACATAGTGAGATGTATAGAGAGATTGATGCCTCTTTGTAAAACTAGATTTACTATCTCATCTAGAAATTATCGTGTGACAACGAACAACGTCACCTTCCAGAGGGGCGTCTTTCAGGGTGATACTCCTGTATTTTATATGGATGACCTGAAGATCTATGCCTCTGGTAAAAGCAAACTTCAAACTGCTATAAATATCGTCAAGAAGTACACAGAAGAGATTGGGATGGACTTTGGATTGGGCAAGCGTGCCAAAATTCGTCTGAAGAAAGGAAAGATTACTGGCGTTCCCAAGGATCCTGAGCTTGTGGATATGAGTGTTATTAGACATCTTTATACTGGAGAGACCTACACATACCTTGGCGTGCCTCAAAGCCGCATTCAGGGCGTAGCATCAGTGAACGAGTCTCTCGGAAGTAGATACGAGCAGCTTCTTCGACAGATTTGGTCTTCCAATCTGTCGGCGTTGAACAAGGTATCTGCGACTAACATGCTTGCCGTCCCTGTTCTACTTTACTCGTTTGGGGTTGTTCAATGGACGAAGAACGAGCTTACGGTCCTTGATATCACCACACGTAAGATCATGTATATGCATAAAAGCTTGCATATCAATTCGTCAGTTCCGCGATTATACATTTCACGCCGTCAAGGCGGACGCGGACTTCTAAATATCTAGTGTCTTCATAACCGAATTTTTCTAAGTACAGCTTATATCGGTACAGATTATTCAGGTACAGAGGGTTTTATTTTCGCATGCCAGGACGGTGTCGTTTCTACCTTAGCATACCGTGACAGCATTTTATGTCAAGAAGTTCCCAGTGATAGGTGCAGAGCGTGTCATGCACACGCTGAGTACCTAGAACACATACTATCGGGGTGTTCGACCCACGCAGGAACCACATATGTATATAGACATAATGCGGCCCTAAGAGTGCTTTATTACCATCTTTGTCGATCTTACGGTGTTAGCCGCGACCCTGCCTGCCGAACGCTCCAAGGGAGATAGAGTCAATTGTCCAAAACGAGAAGTGTCAAATTTTCTGGAACTACGATTTTCGGACAGCAGTTTTCGTTGCACACTCGAGGCCTGACATCGTCCTCCAAGACTTCGAGAAACGAACTATATTCGTGATCGAATTCTCGGCTCTGTCCGAATACAACATCACTGCCAAGGAGAAAGAAAAGGAGGACAGGTATCAAGACCTTAATAGAGAGATGCAACGACTGTACCCAAAATATTTGGTACAAGTAATTGTCCTTGTGATAGGTGCTCTCGGAGGTGCGAAAATATCACTGGTTCGTAACGAAAAATATGCCAAGGCACTTGCGAGATGGATGCAGAAAGCTGTCATCCTTGGTTCGCTTCGTGTCCTCAAGACACACGAGGGTTTCGCCGGCCTGTCGTTGTGGACGTTCGATTCCGAACTGCCGCTCACGTACACACGACTGTTTATACCGCGCTCCTAATTGGTCCAGCTTAAATATTTAATAACTCAGAAACTAAAACTTCAACTGATTTTTGGAAAAGGAATTTTCGATTCATTTTTTTAATTTTTATATACCTATATAATTCCGGACACTTGAGTCTGGGACACCCTGTATATTAGGGTAGTCCAAAATAACGTATTTTCGAATTTTGGCCATCCAATACTAGAAACTGAATCTTCATAGTGGAAAAACTCTGGTGTATTTTTTTCAGATTTTTAAAATAATAATTGAGCGAGCGCATGGCGTTCAAAATTTTAGCTGATTTTAGCTAAGAAAATTCATCAGAGTTCATAAACTCCTCAACTGTCAATGGGCAAGTTGACTCTGCATTTGCGCCTTTGTTACTCTCAGGGAATTATTGGTTAGTGGGTGGAGCGGTAAACCACTCACTTTGGACTCAGGTAGTGAGACCCAGACTGCCACCTTTGTATATTTTCCACTTGTTCTGCGTCTACTCCTTGGATTTCTTAGAAATTTAGATTTTATTGAGAATGTTTTCAGTATTTAAAATTCTGAAGAAATAAGTAATAAATTTATAAGAATACTGGAATAAATTGTATCAATGATAATAGTTAAAAATTTTTTATATTTCGCTAATTTTAAAGAGTTTAATTTATGTACATTTAACTTACTTAACTGATTATTAATTGTTTCACAAAATTCAATCATTTATTTTATTAATTAAATTAATTAATTTTATTAATTAATTCATTAAAAGTTTGGTAGAAATTACACATGTAAATAAATAATGCATTATCATTATTGAAAATTATTTAATCTTCGTAAGTGGTTCAGAAATCATCTCCTTGGTTAAAAATTCTGCTATTTGGTTAATAAAATAATATTACTGGGTGATAAAAGTATTCGAATTAAAAATCACATAAATATATATTTACAATTTAATTTTTCATTTTAGGGTCCAAATATCTATTTATTTTATTTTCCTCTGGGACATAATGGGATACTGGTGTAATTTTGGGGGTAGCAGCTTCATTGTATAGTTTAAAGTATTTAAACGGATTAGGAGAGATTCCCCGCCCATAATCGTGTATGGACTCTACTGATTGATATTGAACTTCAAAATGATCCATTATTAAATGATCAATGAGCTCCTGAAAATCATCATTTACGGCCTTTTTAGTCAAAAACCATAATTTTTGTAGCTGAAAAATATCACTTCTAATTAGTTTTTTAATAATCACATTCTTTGAGGCTCATTCTTATAGCCTGAATATGAAATGTCTCAAATTTCATTATTTTATTACAATAATTTATATGTGTAATTCAAACATGAAGAAAAATAGACGTTTTTCTATTTTAAAGTCCACAAGAGTTTTTCCACTATGAAAATCCAGTTTCTAGTATTGGATGATCAAAATTTGAAAAAAATTTATTTTGTACCGCCCTAATATATATATATATATATGTGTGTGTGTGTGTGCGTGTGTGTGTGTGTGTGTGTGTGTGCATGTGTATATACCCAATTATTATACCCATTATTATCAATATAGAACCTTGTAAATAAAATGCCGGTTATTTGTGTAAATATACACTCTAAGAAAAAGTCTATTAACAGTGAAAATACGTTCCTTTCAGAATGCATCCTTTGAAATTAAGCAGATTTCTTTTGTCCGTCAATAGAATCGTTTCACTGTTCAAAGACTTATCCGTTAAATGCAAAACGAAAGTAGTTTTACTGATAAACGATTTCTTTAGACTTTGAAAAGAATTCCTTTAACTATTAAAGGATTTCATTTGTTGGCTAGCGGAGAAAGTGCGCCTGCGCATGAGTGAATTTTTTCACTGCACGATTTATTTATTAATTGATAAAGTGAGTGGAAAAACGAGCGAAATGATGTCGAAAATGGATTACTTCAAAAAATTAGGAATCCCAGATTGTGACGCAAAAACTTTGGAAGGTACGTGTACTGAAAGAACAATTTTTGATCCGCATAACCTCACTTTTCATTGATTTTTACGCTTTTGACAATCAAAGTATAAATTTTTCTTTATTGCTTTTGACAATCAAACGCTCGTAAGACGTTCTTTATGAAATGATTTTGTAAAGCGTCGATTTTATATCGATTTTTATATTTACATTCACCAAAGTTCGGCTTTTGTACATTTGTTGCACGTCATATCATGCAATAAATTTTCTTTTAACGTTCAAATTATTCTTTCTTTTTTCGGACAATAGATTTCACTTCAAGATCAAAGGAAATCCTTTGACAGTTAAAGGATAGGATTTGAAACGACAATCCTTTAACTGTGAAAGGATTTCCTCTCATGCCAATTTTGAATGGAAAATCCTTTAACAGTGAAAGGAATCGTTTGACAGTCAATAGTCTGTTTTTAGAGTGTAAGGAGAAAGAGAAGCTTTCAGTCTAATTAAATAGATGGTTAATAATTAAATTGAATTATTAAACTCTCAATATAATTTGAACGTAAAATAAATTTAAACTACGTAAATCATGCAATATTGACATAGCTCTATTTTTGTCTAAATTATTTATTTTTTAGATATATCAATAGGATTAACATATTAATTGCTGTATAAAGTATCTTTTTCGCGACATGTACTTCTATTGATATAATATCCTCTCTTACCTTGAATTTTAAATTTTAATTGAATCTTCAGAAATACATGGCCTATCAGGCTTCAAAAAAGAAAAGTTATTAAGAGTTAAAGTCTTTAAAAAATTAGCAAACATAGCTAACATGATTTTTGCACCTTTACTTTGATTATTTGTTTGGTATTTATTTTCTGTTTTTAATTAATATGGGTTAACAGAAATTAATTTGTTTTCAGTTAGCACATATTCGTTTACAATTTATTAATGGAGTATTTAATTAGTACAATACATTAGGTTTTATTTGAATTGATTTGTTTTATTGTTTTATTTGATCCATTTGAATTTTATAATAAAAATTATTATTATGTTATTCTTTCGTTGAGTTTAAAGCAATATAATCAATAAGAAATTTAAGTAGCACCAGAAGACAAGTTTGTATTCGTGTATTTGGGTCTTATGAAGTTGAAAAAAGCGTTTTTTCCTTCTTGTCTTCATTAGACATATCATATCTTTAAAAAATAATGATATTCTAAATGGATGCTACTATTTTCTTTTACTTTAATATAATAGCACATGTGTGGAACAACTTAAAATAAGTCATTATACCCAATTTATATCCAAATGATGAATTATTATCGTCGTTATTATAGAACACATAACCTAAAATTACGTTATGTTCCGTATATCACTCATTTTCATTATTTTAAGTAAAATCTAATTCTCTACTTAATTACGGTATTTTTATATAAAAAGTGTACTAAAACGCACTTACAAATAGAAAATTGTCCACTTTTCAAGAATACGTGTCCAATGTATTTATCGTAAAAACTAGATGGAAGCCACTTTTTTTGTACGTTATGGGAGGGTCTGAAATTTTCACAAAAAACGTAATTCATATTCCTTCATAATATACTTTAAATTCAGTTTCTAAAGTACGACTACATAGTCATGTCCAACCCTCTCCTTAAATAATAAAAACAAACCATTTTTCACGAAAACAATACACTGGATGACGATTCCATCAACTTATAATTGATTTTTTTTTAATTTATAACATGTGCAACGTGCACAATTTTTTTGTCCTTTCTTAAAATGTCTACTCTAACCATTTTTGCAGATACTGACTCGCAGTTCTTCGAAATAATTGCAAAATAAATTTAAAAACCTGCGCATCGCATGCATTAGAGGTAAAGTGACCCCGTTGTTTCCTCCATATTGCCTATCACGTTACGCTGTGACGTCATGATTTCAGATCCCAATCGAAAAAGCGTTTATGTGGGGGGGGGGGGGTAAATTAACAGGAAAAAGCTCTATATGAAATCTATCTATATGAATCTAAATCTATCTATCAACGTGCAATACAAATTTAAAAGAATAGAACAACCCAGGCGGAAAAGTTATATACAGGGTGTCCGGACTTATATAGCTGTATAAAAATAAAAAGAATAAATCGAAAATTCCTTTTCCAAATATCAGTTAAAATTTTAGTTAATGAAGTATAAAATATTTAGGCTGGACCAATTAGAAGTGCGGTATAAACAGACTTGCGTGCGTGAGCGGAAGTCAAACGTAGCGTTACTGAAGCAAGCACCGAGTTGGGGTTAGCGATGGTAGAACAGCGGTCACTACACTGCGTTGGACTCCCGCTCACACACGCACGACTGTTTATAACGCGCTCCTGATAGGTCCAGCTTAAATATTTTATAACAAAAAAACTAAAACTTCAACTGATTTTTGAAAAGGTATTTTCGATTTATTTTATTTTTATTTTTATACAGCCATCTAAGTCTGGACAATTGAGTCTGGGACACCCAGTATAGTAGATAATATTATATCTAACTTTTCCACCTGCGGTGTTCTTTACAAATTTACAGTTTCTTTATACGGAAAGGATAATTTTAAAAATTCACCTGCGCATTTTGTTCAATGCAATTTTTAACCCTTTAACGGCCACTGTTACACATTTTTTGAACGGCCCCTTATAAGTTATCGTATACTCAATAGAAACCAAGAAAATTGTAAAAATTAAAAAACAATTTTATTGCAAAAATCGATCAGAAAATGACGGTACATTATTCCTGAATTTTTTCAGAATTTTTATTCAACGGGATCTAGGCTTGGCCGTTAAAGGGTTAAAATAAACTTCGTAATTATCCAAATCAACGTCCAATCTTGAACAGAAGGTATATTGTTTAAAATATGCAAGTCAAAAATCTTGGTTTTGAAAAAAAAAACTAGCTGAAAATTCGATCTAATTTGATCTAAATTCGATCTATAAATTCGATAATTTGATTAGCACTTTGCTTCCTCACTATGATTAATTAGTAAATATATTTGCTTTCTCATAGAGGACGCATTCATGTTTTTTTTTTAATTATTTAAAATTAATAATGAAAATATTTTCAAATAAAATATTAGAGGGTCCTCTAACGGGGTCCGCCACTCATTATAAAAATACAAATATACAATTAGGTCAATCAATTCGTCTCGAGTCAAGTAGTCTTTTTAATTCTTAAATCCACTTCGAATTATTTTAACAAAAAATTTTTTACCATAAAAAACCCATTTTCAGGGTTTCGTAGAAAGCCCGGATGCAGTCGGTAAAATGGCTGTCCGTTCGTAAAAACGCATAGCGCAAAGACTATTAGGTGTCACGACTTAATTTTTGGCATGGAGATGAGTTTCACGTTTTCAACGCGAAGAAAAATACTGAGAACCCTGAGAAGAATATTCATTATACCGTTGCTATTAATAAATATAATATATTTATAATATATAAGGGAACTACGGATGGAAATTTCATCATCATGAATAAAAATTTGGACACTAGATGTCTCTACAAAACATATATGCTTTATGCTTGATAGCTTAGCGTATTTTACGAATCCCCAACACTTCCCCTCAAGCTGAAAACATATTATTCACGCACTTTCACTGGTACAAGTCCAAATTCCTTGATGCATCTTCGATGATTTGATCCAGACAATGGCTTTGTCAAAACATCAGCCAACATTTCGGTTGATTGCAAATACTCCAGTTCGATGACTCCAGTCTTCAGAGTTTCTCGTATGAAGTGATGCCTGATGTCAATATGTTTGGTTCTACTACGAAACATTTGACTTTGAGCCAACTTTTGTGCACCTTGATTGTCATTAAGGGGTTAGGGTCAGTCGCAAGGCCAAAAAAAACGATTTTTTAAAGAATTTTGTTTGAAAACAGGTTTTATTACTTATTGACAAATGTTCTACAGTTCGAATAATATATATTAAAAGAAGTTACAGTAATTTTTTAAGGTGAAAATATCGATAAACAAGCAACTTATAGTTAATCTGCTAGAGGTCCAAAAAAAAGGTGTTTTGCGGTGCGTATCGTAACTCATGACTGGATCATCCGAAACAAAAAATTCAACGGGATTAGTTAAAAAAAACGATATTCCTTTGTACGTGAACGTCGAATTAAGTCAAAATTTTAATTTTCAAGAAAATGGCGGATGTGTCAACACAAAATTGATATTTTCCTTGAAACAATCGCTCATTTTTCGGTTAAAAAAAAATTATAAATTGAAATATCGATCGTTCAAGTACTTCAGAATTATGTTAAAAATAACTGATTAAAATTTGGTAATGATCGGTTGAGCCATTCTGGAGATATCATGCGCACCGACTTCAGAAACGTTGTTTCGAGAAAAACGCGTTCAAAGCTTTGAGTATGGTATACAAAAAATTAACATATAAATTAAAATATTGATCGTTCGAGTACTTCAAAATTATGTTAAAAATAACTGATTAAAATTTGGTAATGATCGGTTTAGCCATTCTGGAGATATCATGCGCACCGACTTCAAAAACGTGGTTTCTACAAAAGCGCGATTTAGTATGCACCCCAAGTCCCATAGAGGCCCGTTCGGTGTTGTAATTCCTGGAACTGCTGGCCCACGCAGTTTCTCCGGGGGCAGGGCGAGAGACGGTTGTGACTCCGCCTCTGAAGGGACGCAGTGCACTACTACTGGCAACAACCACTTTACGATACAGAGCAAACAACGCGACGTGTGCACAGCTCAGCGTTCGAAGTTAAGCTGGGTAAAGCGACAGACCGCGCGAGGCACATTTGGTTAAAGGCTTGTATCTTCGTAAGTTATGCTCCGATTTTGATAAAAATTTAACACAACATTTTTGAAATGTTGTACTTTCAGAAAATGCAATGAAAAAAAATCGATTTTTTCAAAATCCTAACTGACCCTAACCCCTTAAAGATCTTGAGTTTGTCTGCTATATGCAAACCTAGTTCAACCAGAAACCTTCTCAAATACTTTTTGGCCTCCCAGAAAATGGCTGCATTCCCAAATATGAAGACATATCCTGTGTAAGATCTCCTGTCATCCATAAAGTTGGCCCAGTCAGCATCGACAAAGCCTTTCAGAGGACTCCCTGTCCTTTGATACTTCAAGCCCAGATTCATTGTCCCACGTAGATACCGGATAACTCATTTTGCTACGATCCAATGTTCTCTTCTGTAACAATTGTTAAATTGGCTCAGCCAATTTACTGCATACGAAATATCTGGTCTTGTTGCGACTGCCAAATACATTAATGCTCCAATTAGTTTCCTAAAAGGAAACTCATTCTGCTTCTCCTTGGAAAATTGTTTAGATTTAGCCAAATTTATTCCGAGGCTAATTGTCGTTGAGACAGGTCTAGAATCCATCATATCAAATTTCTTCACCCTTTGAACTCATTGTCGGAAGAGAACAAAACATTCCCTCTTGCATACCCACTTTTCCAACTCTAACCCATAAAAATTTAATCATAAGATAGAAGGACAGACATGATTTTAATCTAAGAAAAGCTGGAGAATGAAATGAATTAGAACTTTAACAAACCAAAGAAAGACTCGATAAGAACATCACTCGGGTTAACCCTGTTTACAAAATAGGACAACTGGTAAAAGTCTTACGTCAACCAAAAACTATAAGCTCGACCCGTCATGGAAAGGCCCTTATAGGATAACTAAAATTGATAACAACAATTTAGAGATTCAGATAAAAAACAAAACCTTCAGAGTTCATATAGATCATACGATGTCTTATCTTAAAAATGAAGGCGATAGGGATCACACTGATTCTGATACTCCTGGGAATAGTCACGACGACTTAAGTTGCTATAGTTAGAGGTCTTTTAACACACGAGATCCTAATTCCAGTCCTAGAAAAATAACAAGGTTCCCTGCAACATTTTATGCCAATACTTGAAAAGATCCACAAGGTCTAATTCACAACGTCGTAATTGGGTACTACGGACATATGTCAATAGTAACCAATTACGACTATGTGATAAAGTACCGAGACTCCTATATCCCGACCGAAAACTTAACTCTTCAGAATTGTAGACAGATAGTAGAATGCAAAATTTGTAAACGTCGAAACCTAATATTAAGCTAATTGATACAAACACCTGCAAATCTGGTATGTTTAAAAGGTATACAAATTTAAACTGTAATCATTCACCTTGTCTACTGTACAAGGAAACCTTTATACCAACACTCAATGGTTACATTGTAATACCTACAGGCAAATTAACCTTAGACTTCTCATGTAAAGATTTCGTTAAAACTAAAGAAATAGTTCAACCCATTTTAGTCGCAGGCAAAAACTGTAAGATATATAATAATTACGACATATTAGATTTACACACTGAGAACAGCACTTTTATTGATGGTTTAATGTTACCTACATTGCGAAATTTGACCAAAATGATACCCTTGTCCTACGCAACAAACTAATTCAACTACCAAAACAAATATCTAATAATGACCTTAGACAGGCACGACTTAGCCTCGACGAAACAGAGAATATATTAGCAAATATTGCCACACACAGACAAAGACTTGGAAGGAAACAGGTTTAGATTGGTTACATTTAAAACAGGTGGGTATAGGCCCTTAGAAAACTCATATTATAATTTACATTAACGCGGGAAACGATTGGAATGGCAACGTCACTAAATTACGTCACAGAAATCAGAAGATTCGAGAAGCTATGAAAATGCGAATATATGCAAATTGTACAATTTGACAGAGTATAGCAAAATCATTGATTGTCGGCTTTATGAATGATTTTCCATTCACGAAAGATTATCAATGAGACAGACTAGCAGCTAAAACTAAATGAACTTTTCTCGATACATAAAAATTAAGAATTGTGAGAATTAAAAAAGTAAAACTGAATCTATGATTGACCCCAAATCAACCCTCTACATTAAAGCACCCCGATTTTAAATATTTCAACATTGCAAAAAATTAAGTAATTCACAAAATTGACCGTTTAATCGTTAACGAGCAAAACAAATATGTTACACATTATTTAGGATATGGAGCCCTAGCTTTAGGAACATTGTACCTAATGTAAAAATGCGGATTAATTGATTGTATAAAGAATTACGTTCCAGAAAACTATGTTTCTTCACGTTCACGCTTTGCAGTGCATTACGCCCAACTCTCTCAAGTCTAAACGCCGCAAGGCGTGACGTGCGATATCAAAGGAAAGGTGTTTTCATGGTGCCGAGAGAACTCTCAGCAAAACTGGACGCTATTCGAATCTCCGCCGCGAATGAACAGTTTTTCAGCTCCTCACCAGCTCCTCACGGAGAAAATGGGCATAGATTTTGGGAATATAAAATTCATGTATATTTTTGAAAATTTGTCTTTCTTGGTTGAATTGAACTGGGTTTGTTGTAATACCAAATCTTTGTCAGTTTAAATATCAAGTACGACAATTTTTGTTCAGAATTCATCTTTTATGGTTGGAAATCCAAATACTTGGTTAAAATGTTTACAACTACATTAAAAATTCATCTGTATGGTTTACGAGTAATTTAGTTTCTTGAAAATTCGTTTTTTGGGATGTATCTTCTTTGGTAGAAATTTCATCTTTTGAATTGAAAATGGAACTATTTGACTAAACATTAATGTGTTTCTGTTGAAGAAGCAACTATCTTGTTAATAATTGATCGCTCCTGGATGAATTTTACAGCTTTCGATTTCCAATTACAACATTTTTGGTTTAAATATTTCCAGTATTACATTTATCCTTGAGAAGTCATATATATTTGTTGAAAATTTAACTATTTTGTTGAAAATTTTACTACACTGGTAAAGAATTACTTCTTTTGGTTGGAGATACATTTCTGTTGTTGAAACTCGAACTCCTTTGTCAAAAAAAAATTTTTTAATACATTTTTCAACTTAAAATGTAAGTATTTGCTTGAAAATTCAACTATTCCCTTACGAAAAAGTATTGTAGGAAAATATATATAAATTACGCCTTTTTGCCCCTATAATTTTCCTATCATGAATTTCCTTTACTTTTTTCATCCTTATAGGAATTATAGGAATAAAAATGATCGCCAACAAATTATGATAAATTCATTATCGAAACATCACTATATCACAGTAATAATAATTATAATTTTCTGATGATACTTTTTCGCAATGTTCTGGTTGAAAATTCATCTCTTTGCTTGAAAATTCAAACATTTGGTTTAAAAATCATCTGTTTTGGTTAAAACTTAACTTGTTGGTGGGAAATTCATCTTGATTTTTCAAGTCAAAAGTTTTTTCAAATATTCCACTTATCGGCTTGAACATTCCGTTCTAAGTTTGGAAATTCTTCTCTTTTGGCAGAAAATATTTTTTGGATTGAAAATTGAACTATTTTGTTGAAAATGTAATACATTTCGACTGGAAATGTATGAAATTCAAAGCGTTGCTACATAACGGGCATGAATTCGCGGTAGAACCCAATACCGTTTGATTGTACACAATATCCACTGAAAAGATCACGGGGACTTATTAGCGTGGACCAACTGATTCCCAGCTTCCAGGCTAGGAGAAACTGAAGGGTCTACCGCTGTACTGTTCAACGCAAGTGAATTTCTGTGGTGAACAGGGACTACATGGTCGGGCTGTCATTCACGTCCAGATTCACGGGCTGAACAAGGCACGCGAGCAAGGCGAAGAAGGCGAGGAACGATTCGTGGAATCGTTTTCGATGTCCTAATCCGGGAGTAAAGGACAGTTTTGTCCGCGGTGCGGGACTTCATTTAAATTACGCAACAGATCAGGGGGGGGCATATTTCGTAACGATTTATTACGGTAGAGTGGGGTGGGGTGGGAGAATTCTTTAAAATTCGAAATTGTAACAAATAAATCGCAGTAATTATACCGACATGTAATACATTAAGAAATAACTTTAAATAAATGAGAAGCAAACTAAATTTGCAAATTCTTTATTTTCCTTGGAATTTGTTATATTCCGTTTATAAAACATTTTGAGATAAAAACGTTACAAGTCCTGTCTTTGAATATGATGTTAAAATGAAGTTTTCAGGTAACCCTGATACAATATTATACTGGTTCTTTATTTGCCTTGTGATTCGATTAATATTTCTTTTTTTTTCAGTTGCTTCTTCCTGTGGAAAAGCTTGAATTTTTGCTTCAAAAAGTCATTTATTTTTGTAGAAATTTCATCTTTCTGGAATATATGTAAATGCAACTGCTCGGTTAAAAATTAAGACAACAATTTCTTGCAAAGTCGTCCTTTTTGGTCGAAAATTCAACTGTTGCGTGGAAAATTCAACTATTTCATAGAAAATTTATTTTCCGTTTGAAATTCATACTGTGATGTTTAACAGTCGACTGAAATCTTTGTCCGTTGAAAATTGAAGTTTTTCTTTTTAAATGTGTATTTTCAGTTTAAAAATTCATCTACTTTTGGAGAAATTGCATTCTTTCTTGAAAAAAAATGTAAGTGTTTGGGTAAAAATTGTTGAAAAAGTTATTCTTTGTCGTTTAAAATTCAACTGTTTGGTGGAAAATTCAAGTAGCTCGTGGAAAATATACTTGTTGTTGTCAAAGCATCTTGTCCTATTGAAAAGTCAGCTGAAAAATTTTTGTGGGAAAAATTGAAATAGTTTTATGAAAAATCGTATTTTTCGTTTGAAAATTCATCTACTTTCGTAGAAATTTCATCTTTCTTGGACAACAATGCGACTGTTTCGTGGAAAATTAAACCGCTTTTTTAAATAATCGTTCTTTTTGGTTTGAAATTCAACTGTTTTGTTGAACATTCGACAATTTCTTTTTTAACTTAATATTTTGGTGGTGGAAAGTAAACAGAACTCTTTGCCGGTTGAAAATTCAACTTTTTTTCAAAGATTTGTCTTTTTTAATTGGAATTTCATCTGTAGTATCATCCCTTCTACCAAGATATTACATCTTTCTCAGATAAAAACGCAACTGTTGGTTTCGAAAGTAGACATTTTTTTAAACATTCGTCCCTTTTGGGACAATTTGCAATTTTGTATTGTAATTTCCTCAATCTTTTATTCAAAAATGATTTCACCTCTGAAATTTCTGTTCAAGTCCAAACCGTGATTCTATATAGAAACTAGCTAAAATCTGGACAATCTTTATATATTCAAATTCGTAACGAACTCCTGGGTGGCGCCAAGACTGGGACTAGACAGCAGAAAGGTTTAAATCAAATACGTACCACAACTAGACAGCGCCAGTATAGCGCCAGGCTAGTATTGCGTGATTAGACAGGCTTGAGAAAAAGTGTACTGGCTTTAGCATGATTCAAGACTGCCACGAAATTTTTCCACACGGGTCATTTTGATATGTAGAAAAAGATTTTTGCTAGCCATAATCTAAGTTCAAAATTTTTTTTTGGCCCACCCTACCCTACAGTTAATTTATTGCTTCGCGAGGTGTACTTGACTGACATTCTTTATTTTCTGAGATGTTGTACTACATAACAAAAATAGCAGACACGTGCTTTTTTACACTTGCTAATTCATAGAGGTAAGTGGTAATCACCACCCTAACATTTTCTCCTCAGAAACAGTTTTTCGTTAATATCTCAAAACGAATTGGAATTTTTTAACAAAACAAACGTCATATTATTTTTCACAGTCAAGCACTCATTGCGAAATATTTTGTATAACAAGGTGTTGCAACCCTTACTTTCTACGAGGTCAAATGCGATTTTTTTCACATTTAATTGAAAAAGAAATTTTGAAACCACCTGAATTTCACTGTATATTGTACTCTTACTAAGAAAAGAAGAAATTAAAAGTGACATGTTCCGGGATTTTAGAGATAAAATTCATTGCAAGGGTCGATTCATCTCTACAGTTTATTTATTTCTTTTGGACAATCAGTTACAGCATACGTTTTAAATTTCAATCTTGGAACGCTTATATCGACATATACTCGTATTTTTCAATTAAAAAGGAAATAACATAAGCACCCTTATTCTTAGGAGGATTGACTACCCCCATAACAATTTATCATTATCAGATAGTGAATAAAAGCAGTTTTTTACCATTTACTTGTAGACTGATATTTCACTAATATAATATGTCAATTTGTTTCTAGAATCTAGAACACAATCAAGTAGTCCAGAGTATTTCTGATTTTCAACACCCCCCACCCCCACCCCGACCAAAATGAATTGTTAGGAAATATCCCCCCTCCCAGCTGTTGCGTAATTTAAATAAAGTCCCGCACCGCGGAAAAAACTGTTCTTGGCTCCCGGATTAGGACATCGAAAACGATTTCACGAATCGTTCCTCGCCTTCTTCGCCTTGCTCGCCTGCCTTGTTCGGCCCGTGAATATTGACGCGTGAATATGTTCGAATATGAGAGGAGCGAGTTCACGGGACAGCCCGACCCTGTTCACCACAGAAATTCACTTGCGTTGAACAGTAGAGCGGTGGACCCTTCAGTTTCTCCTAGCCTGGAAGCTGGGAAACAGTTGGTCCACGCTAAGAAGAACCCGTGATCTTTTTAATGGATATTCTGTACAATCGAAGGGTTCTACCGCGAATTCATGCCCGTTATGTAGCAACGCTTTGAATTTCATACATTTCCAGTCGAAATGTATTACATTTTCAGCAAAATAGTTGAATTTTCAATAAAAAAAAAGATTTTCTCGCCAAAATCGAAGAATTTTCAAACTTAGAATGGAATGTTCAAGCCGATGAGTGGAATATTTGAGAAAACTTTTGACTTGAAAATTCAGAAAGATGAATTTCCCACCAAGAAGTTAAGTTTTAACCAAAACAGATGATTTTTAAAGCAAATGTTTTACCGAAGAGACGAATGCTCAACTGGAACCTTGCGAAAAAGTATCATTCGAAAATAATAATTATTATTATTACTATGATATAACGATGTTCCGATAATGAATTTCTCATAATTTCTTCGCGATTGTTTTGTTCCTATAATTCCTGTAATGACGAAAAAATTATAGGAAATTATTTGTAGGAAAATCATAACTAGTTAAACTTTGAACCAAAGAAATGAATCTGCAATCAAAAAAATGAATCTTTACCAGCGTAGTACAATTTTCAAAAAAAAAAATGTAAATTCTTTAGAATAAAAATAATAGTTTAAACGTTTGGACGGAAAATGTTTTAATGTTTTTAACCAAACGTTTTACCGAAGAGATGAATGTTTAACCGGAACCTTGTGAGAAAGTATCATTCAATAATAATAATTATTATTATTACTATGATATAATGATGTTCAGATAATGAATTTCTCATAGTTTCTTCGCGATTGTTTTGTTCTAACAATTCCTGTAATGACGAAAAAATTGTAGGAAATTATTTGTAGGAAAATCATAAGTAGTTAAACTTTGAACCAAAGAAATGAATCTGCAACCAAAAAAATGAATCTTTACCAGCGTAGTACAATTTTCAAAAAAAAAATGTAAATTCTTCAGAATAAATGTAATAGTTTAAACGTTTCGACGGAAAATGTTTTAATTTTAAATCAACAGCAGCATAATTCATACAACAACGACCAATTGTTAACGAAGTAGTTGAATCTTCACCAAAAACAGATTAATTTCTAGTCAAAAAGTTCCACTTTTATTAAAAAAGATGCAATTTTTTCACCAACGAAGGTAAATTGTAACAAAAAAAACGGCTTTTCACACAAATCAATGACTTTTCAACTATAGAGATGAATTTTTAAGGAAGTACTGTACATTTTAAACAAGTGGTTGAATTTTCAACCTTAAAAGATGAATTCTCATCAAAAATTAAGATACTTGATAGTGAAACCGAAAAAGTTTTAATAGGACATTAAACCCAATTAAATTCAACCAAAAAATTCAAGTTTTATTCATGAAATTTGAACGAAATAGTTGTATTGTCAGTTGAAAAAATGAAATTTACATGAAAGTAAATGTAAATTAAAAATTTAATTTCCAACCATAGAAGCTAATGTTTCATTAAAAAAATCAATTTTTAAGAACGAAGTTCAACTTTCAACAACGTAGTTTAATGTTCAACCAAGAAAATGAATTCTGAACGAGAATTCTAATACTGGCAATATTAAAAAAAAATTGCAATTGTAAATCAAGAACAGTAAACTTCACCCAAAAACTAAGAATATGCACCAAAAGTATTACAATTTTTAACGGAATAGATTAATAATAGTAATACTAAAGATTAATTTTTTACCAAAAAAATGTAGTTGCAAAAACACAAGGTGAATTCTTAAACAAAACAGATTGATTTTCAAGGAAACAGTTTCATTTGTAACAAAAAATATGGAATTTTCACAAAAAGATGTGAATTCGACAACAAAAAAGACGATTTTTTAACCGAATTTAAATTTCCAACCAAGAAAGATTTCTCAGTAATGTAAGAAAACAAATGTGACCAAGTTGTTCAATTTGCAAGCAAAAAAATGTATTTTCAATAAAAAAAAGTATAGTTGTTATTCCAACCCACAAAGACAACAAATTTTTTATTTCAAATAAAAAAAAGTTGCGTTCCAAAAAAAAGAGTAATTTTCAAAAATTCAAACAGTTGAATCTCGAACAGGTGGAATTACTTTTTAAGCAAGTACTGAAAACTTTCAATAATGATGTATGTATTTTTAATCTAAAAGATGAATTGTCAGCGAAAAATATAGTATAGGTGACCAACAATATTTTTATCTTGAATGAGAAATAGTCAAATTCAACCAAAAAGGAGACATCTCCAAAAAAATTGTTCAATTTTCAACCAAATAGTAGAATTTTGCACCAAAATAGATGAATTTTTCACCATAAATATAATAATAGACTTCTCAACCAAATAAGAAGACCACGAGTGCAATATCATTACTTGAAACATTTTGAAAGAAAAACAATTTTCATCAATAAGAAGATAGTTCCATTTTCAGCAAGGTCATTGTAATTGAAAGACAATAGTGAAATCTTTATGTTAAACAGTTCAGTTTTCAACCTACAAAGATGAATGTTCAAAGAAATAGTAAAACTTGCCACGAAAACATATGAAGTTCAACCAAAAACCAAATAGTCGAATGTTCAAGCCAAAAGACGAATTATTTGGTTCAAAATTCATTTGAATAATTAATGATGGAACTATTTTGTTCAAAAATCTTTAGTTTTTTTTGACATTAATTTGTTTTCTGACAAGTAAGCTTTTCCATTTTCAGGTAACAGTTCATCGTACCATTAAACCATTTCCCTTTCAGGGTAGGCGTGATACTACCCGATTCGGGTAGTGTTTCTAGGTTTTTCTTGTAGTTATAAATAACTACAAGTGTGAGCTCACCACACCCACGATGTGCCAACAGCACTCATGTCAGTATTCTTGAATGGTCACCCATCCAAGTACTAACCGCGTCCAACGCTGCTTAACTTCAGTGATCTGACGAGAACTGGGTTTTTCAGCGTGGTTTTTTGAAAATTAAACTAATTTATCTTCAAAACTTATGAAAACTTTCTTTTCTGGCAAATAAATCATCTTGATTGAAGATACAACTACATCGTTGAAAGTTACAAATTCCGGAGTAAAAATTAATGTTAATAGTTGAAGATCCCTCTCTTTGGCCAAAAATTTTAACTATTGTGTTGAAAATAATTTTTTTCTGGTGTAGCTCAAGTCTTGAATTGCAAGTTTACCTATTGTATTGTTGGTTGAAAAGCGATTGTTTTAGTTTTAAATTTAACTATTAGCATGAAAAGAAATTTCTTTTTTGATAATTAATATTTTCCGTCGCAAATTCTACTACTGGAAAATTGAACTATTTGGTAGATAATGATTGTTGTTTGTTGAAAATCAATGTTTCTGTTACAACATTCATCATGTTAGTGCAAATAGAACTATTTCTTTGTAATTTATATTTTTGTCGAAAATTCACATTTTCGGGTTGACAATGCGACTGTTTTATAGAAAATTCACCTGCTTGGCTTACAATTCAATAATTTTGTAAAAAATTCAACTACTTGGTTGCAAACTTTGTAGTTGAAACTTTGTCTGTTTGGGTAGAATATTAATTTTTTATTTTTAAAACTCTTCCGTTTGGTTGAAGACTCAACTATTCTGTTAGAAATTCGTCTTTTTTGTTGAATTAAACAGGTCGAAAATTCATTTTTCAAAGTAATTTATTATACTGAAAATTGAAATATTCCATTTTTGATAGAAAACCTTTTTTTTAGTTGAAAATTCAACAATTTGGTTCGACATTTATGTTTTTTTATAATAATTCGTATTTTTGTCAGAAAATTGTTCTTATTGGTTAGAAAACCATATCTGTGGTTGAAAATCAAACTATTTGGTTTCTTAATGTTTAACTTTTGTTGAAAACTTTTTTTTTACCATTCATCATGTAAGTTGAAAATCAATATCTACAAGTTATGGGATATATGGGTTATATGGTTGAAAAGTGAAAACCATATAAGTTTGCACATTTTTATTGAGTTAAAAATTCCATTAGAATATTGTGCCTGCATGTTCTTCTAAATTCATCTGTTTACGATTAGAAAGTGAACAAAAGTATGTTTAACAAATCTTGAAATACTGAGAGAAGCTTATAAGTTTGCATTTCAAGGTCAATATGTAGTATTTGCATTTATAAAATATTTTGTGTTCCGTATTTCTTCAGTCATCACATTTTCACATATGCCAACACTAATAATTTCTAATTCAAACAAGACAGATAATTAATACTGTTTCAGATCATATGTAATATAACAATTGAAAACTGAAGTTCAAATAAAGCCCAAGAATGATATTAGTTGATATTATGTATTGAACTGTATAGCATGTGACGCAGCGCCACCTGGTGAAATATATATTGTGCAAAGAGCGTTCACAATGCAGAAACTCTTCTCCTCCTCACGCATCAGCTCGCCTGTAGCTGTTAGATGCTGCCTGACGGTGAATACCTATCTGGGAGCAAGAGTAGGCGGTCGCCAGTGGTGAACTCGAAAATGGTCTGTGACGTCAGTTCCCATCTGCTGGCCTAACCGTTTGCTACGCGTTCACGTGGTCCGCTCGAGTACGGAGCTGCCTAGTTTTCGGGTAGCCACGACCATGATCGAATAGATACATGGTCTAGCCACTTGAGGGCCCCGTTTTGTACAAGTCACGCAACCGCTTAGTTTCACCATTTCGTTAGTATAACCGCGCAGTTTGAATCTGATGCGTACTCTCTGTACGACAAACTATTGTAGGAAAATCAGTATGTAGGAAGATAATATTATGAAAATATTGAAAGAATGAATTCCAAAATTACTTGGAATACGTACTGAATGATGTATATTAGAACACTGATAAGAAAATAAATTATAATTGAGACAGAATGGAAGTTTGTAAATAATACTGAATGACAGCAATCAAAAGTACACAAAAATTTTGATATTTATGATAATTAATAACATTTTCAATATCTCTGTTTTACAGTGTATACATAATTCTCATGTCGCCAATTCTTTCAGAAAAATATAGGCAAAACTGACAGAGGTCTGTAATAGGATTACAACTAGGGTCCGTAAAATTTACAGAAAAGTTTTTAAGGTTAAAGAGATTAATGAATCTCATTTTTACGATGAAAATATAAGTACGTAGCAGTAATTGCTAAATAACATCCTAATATATACATGTACAGAAATAAATTATTTTTTAATCAATTTAGAAATAATGCAATCAAACTTTAAACCAAATTTCAATTTTGTTTTAGATATTTTTTTGTTGATATTAATAATGACAAATAATGGAAAGGAAGCATACATCACAATAATCAGTATATGTTTCATTAACAGTTATGAAAGTACAATCTGGTAAAATTTGGTTTTTTTATATTTTCTTTTTACATATATCACACTTACTCGTACTGACGGGCAATTTGGAATCGTTAACACAATACCAAAGAAAATTAAAAATATTTAATAATCCATCTTTTTGTTGATGGGACAAATCGAGACAAAGTTTGAAAAACTCTATGACCTTTATATGGGAAAATTCGTAAATAAGTTTAAAGCTCAGAAAAGAAAAAACCTTCGTTTTAGGAAAGCACCAATATTTAAAGTACCTACTTTTTTGTTTTGATGTTAATCTTTTGCCTGCGATTATTATACAAAAACTTTTGTCATTTTTGGAATGAACAATATGTGTGCGGGATACATTTTATTCATTAAGATAATTTACAACAAGAAATCAAGATTTACTTCATCTTCGACATTTCGGAGAGAAAACTTTGTCCACGAATCACCATATAATGCAATGTGGAAAGTAAATTATCATTAGCTTCGTTTGTATATATTTATAGTAAGACTTATATCATTCTGACATTCTTCTCATATTGTAAAATTTCGAAATTATTTTGCCTTTACATATAAATATGTATGTGTGCAATATTATAGGGTTTACATATTTATATTACAGGGAAAAAGTTTAATAAAAAAATAATTCATTTCGGAGAAAATTGAGTTTTGCTTTTGAGGTTAGAAGTTTTTGGTTTCTGAAAATCGTCTTAAAATCGTGACAAAAATTGTAATTTTCATTTCGTTTTTTAAATTCTTAGACGTACTCGAGATGACCAGTTGATAAACACAAAGAAAGTTTTATTTAAAAATGTATTCACTTCCCAAAAAATCAATTTTCAATGAAACGGTGTCACTGTATGACAGACGATTTTTCGCATTCAGGTAGGGATAAATAATAGAATTAAAATTTTCTGCTGTGGAACCATGAAGATATTGAATTAAATGCCTTTTATGAATATCATAAAAAAGGCTTCATCACGAAAGTCTTTATTTTTAATGGATATGAAAATCAAACTTTGAGGTATTGCTATCATCATCAAAAATACGATTTCGAAAAATTACTTGTAACTTGATATGTATTTTAATTTTTGAGAATTTTCTAACAATAAATCACATTTTCAAAAAATTGTCAGTTGACACCTTCTACCTTTCCACCCTTCACATATTAATTATATTACGAGCGTTAGACAAATTTGTAGGAAAAGAAGTGTGAACAAGAGTATCGATCATTATAAATAAATATTTAATATCTTTCAATCAAATTTTCCGCCAAAATTGAGGAAAAAATATTTTAAAATGAATAATACATAATAATTATTATTTTATATGTCATGAGCACTGCACTATAATTAATTAATTCAGTACTTTCCCAATGGACTTCAATTTTATTTTATTCTATACACATATGCCAGTTTTTGTCAGCAGGAAGAGGTTGTGATACACATAACCTAAAATCATAGTTCATCCGTAATTTCCTTTACCCATCTTCAACATTAAAATACATTTGGTTAGTATTGGAATATTTCTATACCTCAAAATTACACACAAAATTTAATTCTAAAATTTTAATTTTAAAATCACTTACATTTGCCGCCTTACTTATCCAAGATGGAGAAACTAAGCGGTTGATTCTGATTGGCTCAGTTTTTTTTACTTGCGCGTGGCTAGACCAGCCACGACCATTCACTCTCTGCTCCCCGCACGACTCTTCCTACCACGGGTAGCGCGAACGGACCTTTTAGTTCCTAACACTGGGAAAATATGAACAGGGGAGGAGTGCGTCAGGAACGCATGGAGAGTTCACCCAGCATTTCACTCCCAGTCCCTGGTATTTTCCCCATGTATTTGAATAATTTTCGACCTAAAAGTACAGCCAGCGCCGCCAATCAACCGCCATCAAATCTCATAACACATTTATTCTACATGCCTTTATAGAAGAGCCATCCCCCTGATGATGGGAGAGCGTGGATATCTCTGGCATGCGCAGTAGTGATTCCTGTATATTTTTATGTTATGTTACCCCATGTGTCAAACTAAAAATATACAATAATCACTACTGCGCATGCCAGAGATATCCGCGTTCTCACAGTATACTATTTATTGTAATTTCGTGCACAGACAGATATTTTGCCCCTGTTTCTCAGCTTTTAACTATCACACATAAGCTTATACCAAGGCCTATTCACTCTCGAATCAGACAAAAACCTTAACCAAACGATTTCACGCGATTCAAAAGATTTCATATGATTTCAGTTTGTGTAATACTGTAAATACCAAACTCTCCACATAGTTACTTTAACCTTGACATTCAACTATGATTTATTCAGAGTACGCACTGCCGCGAACGATGCCGAGGAACGACGACGGTATATCTAACGATTGCTGTTGACTCGCATTGATTCGCTCCGACTCACTCCTTATTTTTACTGACTCCACTGATTCCGTGCACTAACTTACGTTACTTCCCTTATTCAGAGCGTTAGTTGCTCTAACTTTCGATCTCAGACATCTTTCTCGATGAGAAGGTGAATTAAATTTGTTACTATTTTTAGTGAGATTTAATTAATGAAAATAAATAAGTAGTGAGAGTAAGTTCCAAGTATTTTATTATTATAATTTCCAGAATGAAAAGCCTCTTGAGAGTTTTTTAATTATCCCTACTTCTGAAAAAAGAGAAAGGAGTTTGTTTTCTAACAAATTGGCTATTGAGCATACATAAGTGATTTTGGATTTATAATAATTTCTTGAATTTGTCCCTAAAGTCCATGAATTTGATAATAATTCAAACAAATTTTTATTTTATCTTCTAATACTTTAAATTCAGTGCATATTTAGGTAAAATTAATATGGGTACTATATTAAATTCAATTTGAACCGCTTAAAATTCTCAACTTTTCAAGCAAAAATATTGCATTTTCAACAAGATAGATGAATTTTTAACTAAATACTTAAATTTTCAACCAAACATATTAATTTTCTACCAAACATTAATTGTCTACCAAAAAATACTATTTTTCAAGAAAATAATGAATTATCAATAAAATAGTTGAATTTTTAACTAAAAATTATTAATTTTCATCTTAATAGTTGAATTTTGAACTAAAAAAAGATCAGTTTTCAACCAAAAATGGAATAGTTAAATTTTCAGTTAAAAAAAATTAATTTTCAGTTGAAAAAATTAATTTTCCTCCAATAAAACGAACAAATTTTCAACCAAAAAAGACGAATTTTCCGAAAAACTATTTACATTTTCAAACAAAGTGATTAATTTTCAACTAAAATAATCAATCTTCAACTGGAGTATTTGAATTTTAAACCAAAAAGATAATTTTTCAACCAAAAAAGATTTTTAGTTTTAATCAAAAACAGTTGAATTCAACCAAAAAAGACGACTTCTCAACATAAGTTTAATTTTCAACTAAGAAAAAATTTTCAGTTAGGAGAGAGAAAGAATTGCAAAAAAACTGTTGAATTTTTAAGGTAAAAGATACATTTTCAACCAAGAAGAATAATTTTCTACCAAAAGGAACGAATTTTTCGTCAAAATAAATAGATAAACTTTCATTCAGATACTTGAATTTTCAACTAAAAACGATAAATTTTCAACCAAAAATAGAAAAGAGAAACTTTTAGCTAAGAAAATTAATTTCAAACAAAGAAAAAACGACGTTTCAACAAAATAGTTCAATACAGTAATATAAAGCTCCGTTTACCAATTAAGAATAATTGTTATTCAATTTTATATTGAAATTTAAAAAAATAAGCACGCTCTCGAAAAAATTCTCTGACTTAAAAAAAAACTCCCTGACATTTCCAGGTTTTTCCAAGTATATCAAAATTCCCTGACAATTCCAGGTTTTCCAGGCAGGGTAGACACACTGTCTAAAATGTAAACACTAAAAACGAACTTCTCGAATGGGATGCAGAATTGCAGTTGAAGAAGTATTGAGTCATTTTAGTAAAAAAGATATTTATTTATTTCTCGTTCGCACCGGAAGTGTAAGCTTTAAACTTGTAACATACCCATAGAATGATTTATAATATATAAATAAATAAGAATGCAGGAAAAACGCAAATATAACACCCGGCGCTATCTGACGTTATTTTCATTAAGCTCGCCTTGATTCTCCCTTATTCTCTTAGATTCGCTTCTTAATCGAACTGACTCACTTCTTAAACGCACTAATCTGGTTCTTAAACTACTGACTTCGCCGTTAACTCGCTTGATTCCTACTGACTCGTTTATTGCGCTTAGTGATTCCAACGCAATACAAAGATTCCTAATGATTTCATTAGATTTCTAAATTTTATGCGTTATTCATACGATTTCGTATAACTTGGCGTTGTTTGTGATTGATTTCCTACCCATTTCAAGCGTTAGAAACCCATAATTCGAGAGTGAATAGGCCTTGGCTTATACCGCTGATACATATATCAAAGTTTAGCCCACGGGCAGGGTTGTGCAGTGACGCGTCACTCGAGGTTTTCTACGTATAATACATAAACGGTGTAATATACGTAGAAAATTGTAGAAAACGATGTATAATACATATCAAAGATGGCGGACGTAGTTCACGTGGGCTCGGATAGAGCATAATATAACCTCACTTTTTAAAATTATGCTTATGTGTACCTGAAATTATTATTTCTATTTAATTATTTCGCGTCATGATGTAGCACAGCGTTTCTCATACTTAGATACTTAAATGTAGATAATAAGAATGTAGTTAATACCTCTTTTAATTCTTGAAGATACATAGTTTTATCCCTTTTTATAGTTTTGGGACTTACTGTGTTATTGTCAATAAAATAAATCTTTATTAAAAACGTATTTTTACCACGAAATTTTTTTACGAGTTAACATGCTTAGGACGAAATATGTTTAGTATTGAAAATCTTCCAATAATGTGATGAAAAATTAATTACTATGAGAGATTATGTGTAAATAAAATTTGTGGATTGTGCGAAATTATGTGCGTACGTTTAATGTTCGAAACAGTTGAAGTGCTCGGAGAAATTCTCACGAGCATGAGAATATGCTCGACCTTTAATTGCTTTGAGAATTTAATGAGAATTTATGAGCATTTTGAATTAGGATTTAAAAAATCGTATTTTATACTTTTATTTATAATAATTACATTATTTAAATTTCGCGGTGAAAGGTATCGCATCAAATTAGAAAGGGTGCTAAATATAAATAATACAAAATAAAAGTTATAGAAAACATATTACTCGCATTAAACAGTGCCTTATTTAGGATTGCTACAATATCCCAATTTCTAAATTCTTCTAGGTATAAAACCAACCATACACGTAGAATAATAATAATGTTATGCAAAATAATTTTTGTTTCTAAATATATTTAAAATACTTTTTAGTTGTGTTTTCAAGTCAAAAAGATAAATTATCAACCAAAGAAATGAATTTTCAACTGAAATGATGAATCTTCAACCAAAAATAGATGAATTTTCAACCCAAAAAATTAATTTTCGACCAAAAAGACTCATTTTCAACAGAAGTACATGAACAAAGTACATGAATTTTCATCTAAAAAAAATCAATTTTCAACCAAAATTAGAATTTTTGACCAAATAGTGGATTTTTTTAACCGAAAGATGAATTTTCTATCAAGAAAAAAACTATTTTTCAACCAGTTTTTTTTCAATGAGAGACATTAATTCTTAACAAAAAATAGAATAGTTGAATTTTTTACTAAACAGACAATTTTTTAATGAAAAAGATTACATTTTTATCAAAGAAGGTAAATTTCCCACAAAAAATAGAATTGTTAAATTGAATTTCCAACTAAAATGAAGAATCTTCAACAAAAAAAATGTAATTTTTAACCAAATCCATGAATTTTAAACTAAAAATATAAATTTTCTACCAAAAATAAAGTAGGATAATTTTCAGTTAGTAGAATAAATTTTCAACTAAAAACCAAACGAGTTTCCAACAAATGAATTTTCAACCAAAGAAATTCATTTTTAACCAAGAAGGTGAAATTTCAACTGATGAGAGTGCTCTTTTACCAAAAATAGACGGATTTTCAACCAATAGTTCAATTTTTACCGAAAACAGATAAATTTTCAATGAAATAGTATAATCTTCAACCAACAAGAATTAATTTCTTTGGAAAAAGATCAATTTTCGAGAAAAAATGGAAGTTACATTTTCAGTAAAAAAAAATAATTTTAAATAAGAAACATCTCATTTTCAACCAAATGTTTTAATTTTCAAAGGAATTTCCAACCGAAAAGATGAATTAGTCAACAAGAAGATTAAATATTCAGCCACAAAATTCGAATTTTCATTAAAATACAGGAATTTTAAACCGAATATTTGAATTTTTAACATAAGAAGATAAATTATGAACCAAACATGTACGAGTCAAATTTTCAGTTAAAACAATAAATTTTCATCTAGAAAACATAATTTTCAAGAAAATAATTAAATTTTGAACAAAAGAAAGGTTTTTCAACTAAAATGGTGAATCATCAACCAAATAAATTAATTTAAAAAAAAAACTAGTTCCACTTCCAACTAAGTAATTGAATTTTCTACCAAAAAAGATGAATTCTCAACGAAAAACGTGATATTTTATATTTTAACCAAAAAGGATTTTAATTTTATACCAAAAATAGTTGAATTCAACCAAAAAGATCAATTTTCTACAAAATGGTTTGAATCCTCAAGCAAAACAGATTAATTTTCAACCAAATAGTTGCGATTTATAACTATAAAATTAATTTCAACTTTAATTTATCGAAAATTCCCTAACTCGTCAGGTTATCTGACCTGTAGCAACTCTGTAATTTAAAAAAAGTATATGTTTTTTTCACTCTAGAATGTTTTTGTGAAAATACATGTATTAATTATGATATATATATGTTTAAGCAATAAGTGCTTTAAATTCTCTTTAATGAGCATATTCTCGAGAGCATTTGCTCAACATAAATTCTTGGGCATTTAAGAACTCTACGTACGTTACAAATAATCAAGAAAGCTTAACATAATTTGTTTTTGCCATTCATGCATCTTTTTTTGCTTCACCATTAAATAAATCATGAAAGTCATAAAAAATTTTAATTATAAAAGTATATTGAGTACTGTATTCTTCACATTTTTACTGTGTTTGCTATTATAATATTACACAAAAAATACATTCAATGATAAAAATTATAGTTAAACTGGCAACACTTTCTGGGAACAACATTTTTAATAGTAATTAATACGAATCATTATAATTGTTAATTTTTAATTACAATCATTATAATTGATTTATGTATCATAATTAATTATTGTATTTGTAATTAGTAATTATTGAGATATTTAGAATTGTATTCTTCATATTTTTTACTATGTTTGCTGTTACAATAATTATACAATAATTATAATGATAATTACAATAATTGTAAATTATCGATTAATTATTTCGTTTATAATTATTAAGTATTAATTAATTATTTTGTTCGTTATTATTAATTAATAAATAATTATTTTACTTGTGATTATTAATTATTTATTAGAATTTATAATAATGTAAATAATAAAACTTTAGCCGACTGTTCACAACTAGTACAAATTATTTATAATGATTTCTGTAATAAAAAGCATAATACAAGAACATTTTTAAACTCTCTTCGTTCTTTTCAAAATCGATAGTGTGAATAGCATGGGATTACAATTCTTCAAATATGTTGCAAAGAAGCACTTAAAATTGTTCAATAATACGCTCTTTTACATTTTGTACTCTTTATAAATATAAGAAATATGTTCCTGATTTTTATTTGAGCTTTATACGATAATTTATTTATTTATTATTTCTGTTTTCGAGTTTTTTCTGCAATTAACACATGTAGCGTTGAACCTGCTTTAAACTTCCCGCTTGACGTCCGTTTAAAAATGGAGGTCGCTGTACGAATTTCTACGGGCCATTTGATTGGTTCACTTTTTTTTAGTTGCGCGTGGCGAGACCATAGCTTCTTGGATCATGCCCGTGTCCTGTAACCCATGGTTGCGCAGTGACGCGTCACTCGAGGTTTTCTACGTATAATACATAAACGACGTAATATACGTAGAAATTTGTAGAAAAATATGTATAATACATATCAAAGGTATGTAAATCAAGAATAGCCAATATCCCATGGAAAGATATAAATTTTAAGCGTATAAAAATAAAAGTAAATAACAAGGATCAGTTTGCTTAGAATACCATGTTATCGTACTTATACTCGTGTTCAACATGCTTGAAAACGTTGCAGATTATGAAGTACAATAAACACGTATATTATTATTTAAAAAAAAATAATTTGCTTAGGAAAGTGATAAATGAAAATAATTAATTAATTGCTCAATATTAGTTGTTTCTGCAAGGCAATTGGGTAATGTTAGAATAACGAATTCAAAAATCCCGCCCATATAGTCACGTGATCAAATGTAAAATACATTTGTAGAAAACTGAGGACGTAATCAGCCCTATCCGACTAAACAAAAATGGCGGTTCCTTAGTGATTATAGTTTGTATGTGCGAAATTTCCTCACCAGAGCGGCGCTGCATGCGACACGCTTTAAAAATGCATTATACTAATAGACAAATATTTAAAAATTAAAAATAATTAAGTTCTTGAACAATATGAGGCGAAACAAATTTTCTAAAATGGTTCTAGGACATAAAATACACCTTCTTCATCAATCACTTAATATAAAATAGAAAAAGAACACATGAAATTACGTAAAATGTATACAGTGGATATGCAGTAAGAATTTCTTGATACACTGAACAAAATATTTTTTATGTTTTCCCCATAAAACTAAAAATATCTGAAAAAAAGGAAAAAAAAGCTTAAGCTTCTAAACAGAAATATTTTCCATTTTATTTTTTTCAGTTTCATACGAATGAACTAAAAAAAATCATAAGCCCTGTGTTCGCCATAAAAATGCATATAAAGGGAGATTTATATATACTTTATCAAAAATTTGAAAATATAAAAAAACGTATTCATTATTAATTTAACAAGTATTAATTTGAATTCCCGTTCCATGTATTAATTTGAAGTCTAGTTAAGTGTCGCAAAGCTTGGCTGCTTTTTTCTTCAAGACGCTAATTTTTTTAATTTCAGCCATTTCCTGTGTTACAAATTGTCTCATCCTTATTTGTAAATAAAATTAAAGTATATATGCTCATACCTCCATAGCTACATTTGCATGTTCTTTGCATTGAAAATTAAATTTTGTTTTGGATGAAATTAAATCGTTTAGAATTAGGTCAAAAGAATTGCTGGAACGGCAATACACATTGGAACCAGTAATATTCTATCTTATAATTTAATTTTTTTTATTAAATATGAATGTTAAAAACCACATCAAAATTAACAAACATTCCAATTGTACTAAAATATGATATACATTTTCTGATATAAAATTTAAGAAACGAAATATTGTAGTAACAGAAGGGGATGGTCGAGCGGTAGATGAAAAGGCCGTTTTTCTCAGAAGATGTAAGAACAGTTTATTGAAGTACGGCTGATACAAGACTGACTCCTTCTTCCAATATCGAACGGAAGAATCGATCTCTGACAATCAATCGCCATCTATAGATGTCACTCGCATCGCGAGGCGCGAAAATTCAAAATTGTTAAACTTAAATATATCGACTACAGCTCGGCCTATCCTGACAAATGATCGCCCCGATCATCAGGATTGTCTTCGAACAGAGTCATTGTTTGTCCGTCCCATGGACGCATTCTATCAGAACTATAAACACTAGAAAACGGTTTTTGGGTTATTTGAAACCCATCGATATCTCCTATTAGGTAACGGTCATTACGCAAGACCTTCTTTACTTCGTAGGGTCCTTTAAATTTAGGTAACAATTTTTGATTAACACCTTTTTCGGTAACTACATTCGGTATCATAACATAATCGCCACTTTTGTATTTGGTAGGACATTTGTGTCTTTCGTCGAACGCTTGTTTGTTTTTGAACCGCATCTTCTCGCAGATTACATTGGCTTTTTCACGCAATTTAGCTCTAAGCTCGGGTGGTTCTTCTTCGTTCTCAATTTCTAATAAAATCTTTCTGAATTCTTCGTCAGGTAACCCTACTTGGTCCGCTCCAAAAAGAAGACGAGCTGGTGAACAACCTATCGCTCTATTTACAGTGTTGTTCATTACAAATTGCGCATTTTCTAGCCCTTTCTTCCAATCCGAAGACCCAGCTATTTTAGACAAAGTTGACCTTAAAAATCTAAATACACGTTCAGCTTGGCCATTCGCGCGAGGAGTGCCAGCTGCTACTTTGATATGTTTAATACCTTTTTGCGTCATAAACTGATCAAATTCCTGAGAGGTGAAGCAACTTCCTCTGTCAGAAACCAAAGATCTCATTTTACCGTAGTGATGAACATAATTCTCAATTTTCGCTATTACTTCATTCGCTGATGTCGACTTTACAGGGTAGAACACTACAAATTTGGTGTAACCATCTATAATCAGGAAGACATGCTTGTAGCCAAGACTCGCGGATTTCAAGGGTCCATAGTGGTCGATAAAACTTGCTTCGAAAGGTCTTTTGGCCCTATCCCACAGATGTAATTCACCTTCGCTCTTACCAGATTGCACAGAATACACTAAACACTTCAAGCAATTGCCCACATATTCTTTTACCTTCTTACGCAACTCAGGGAACCAATACACCCTCAAGAGCAATTCGACAGTTTTATCAACCCCAACGTGACCGATATCGTCATGACAAGATCTAATCACACTATTGGTCATAGTCGCAGGTACAAAAAAAAGAGCAGAATCCTTGTACATTCTGAAGAGCAAACCACTACGTATTTCGTACCTATCACTATCTCCCTGCTCTAACGATTCGCGGATTTCTTTCAGTTCTGGATCAGACAACTGTTTGTACATAAGTTCTTGTTCGAAGGTCAAAGGCTCGATTACAAAGACTTCACGGCTCAGAGCATCGACATGCCTCATACGTTCGGAAACTCTGTGTTCTATCTTATACGAGAAAGTTTGAAGAAACAAGGCCCATCGGTTAATACGCGAGTTAATCTCTTTTTTATTTAGGGCTTGTTTTATCGCGTTACAATCAGTGCATATTACGAACGGTATTCCCGTCAAGTAAACTCGAAATCGTTCTAACGCATAAAATATGGCTAGCATCTCTAACTCGTAGCTGTGGTATTTGCTTTCTAATTCGGTAGTTCGCCTGCTAAAATAAAATACGGGATGCAATTGATTATCTTTTTGCCGCTGCAAAAGGATAGCCCCAAATCCTAACGCGCTCGCATCTGTGTGTAACTCTTTATAAAGAGTAGGGCTGTAAACAGCTAAGACAGGCTCGGTAGTCAAATAATCTAATAAAGTCTCAAAAGCTCGCATCTCTTTTTCCTCAAAAACAAATTCGGATCCCTTTTTTAAGAGCTCATACAACGGTTTTGATATCAGGGCAAAGTTGGGTATAAAGCGACGTACAAAACCAACCAGCCCTAGAAACTGCTGAACTTGTTTCGCACTTTTTGGTAAGGGATATTCTAAAATCGCTTTGACGTGTTCTCGACTCGGTTGAATCCCATAACTACTAATGAGGTAACCCAAGTACTCGATTTCTAAAACTCCGAAAATACATTTGTCTAAACGTAGTTCCAATTCGTGTTCCGCCATCAATTTTAGAACCTCCCTCAAAACAGACCAATTTTCATCGAGACTTTCAGTCGCAATCAGGAAATCGTCTAAATATAAGAGCAGTTTACCCTCGTTAATTAAATCTTTGAAAATGAAATGTAAATACCTTTGGAAATACGACGGCGCATTTACAAGTCCAAATGGCATTCGTAAATATTCATATTGTCCCTCCGGAGTACTAAACGCTGTATACCTAATTGAATTCTCGGACATTCTGATATGGTGGAACCCATCTTTCAGGTCAAGTTTTGTAAACCAAACCTTGCCATGGAGTCGATCTAAAAGATCATCTATGCGTGGCAGAGGGAAATGCTCACGTATAGTTATTTTGTTCAATGCACGGAAATCAACACATAACCTAAGTTCCCCATTTTTTTTCTTAGTTAAAACTATTGGACTGCTATAATTTGATTGGCTCGATCTTATGTACCCTCGATCTAAAAGTCCCTTAATAATTTCTCGCAGTTTCAACAGTTCAACCCATGACAATCTACGCGGTTTAAAATAAAAAGGCTCCTTGGAGGTTAGATTGATTTCCATCTCGAAAGAACTTGGACTAAACATTTCCGGTTTCTCGCGATACTCATCTAGTAAAATTTTCAACATATTTTTATGGTCGTATGTAACTTTAGATCCAATTTGACTCGCCGACAAATCAATTAATTTATCCGGTTCTTGCTCTACAAGACTAATGAACATTATATCATTCTCCGGATCTTCGTATTCAAATGTTACCGTTTTACGTCTTATCAAGGTTAACCCTGGGGTATTTAGAAAATCGCGCCCCAAAATCGCATCATAGCTCATTGTCGTGTCTGGTACAACCGCAAATTTTCTTCCATTTAAAGGTTGCAACCGAACATCTACTTTGATAAAGCCAACTATATCCAAAGGCGAATAGTTTATTCCTGCATATAATACTCGCCGTTCAGATTCGCTAAAAAAATGACTGTTTTGGAAATCTCGAAGATACACTTTATTTTTCAACAAGGAAATCGGACTACCATTATCAACTAAAGCTTCTATAAAATACTTATCGTCTCGTGCGTTGCTTAGTAGAACGGTATCCGTCGTTCCTGGTTCGATGAGTGGAATTCTCTCCTGTGATGACACTGTAGATTCGCTGCTGAATAGTTTTGCGGGTTTATCGGCTGATCTCTCGATGACAGCTGTAGTGTCTTCTCTCCCCTTCGAAGACTCCGTTGCAGACTTCTCATTATGTCCGTGTATTCTCGACGATCCTGCAGGACACTGGCGTGCTTGATGGCCTGTCTGATGACATTTGAAACAGGCTCCACGTTCCTTGGGAGAACTTTTACATTCGCTGGCCAAGTGTCCAAATCCGTGGCAGTTATAACACCTTGGTCGCGGTGGCATGACTCCCGTTGATTTTAAATCTTCTGTTTTACTTTCTGCAGCTTTAGTCGGCTTAAAATTAGAACCAGATTCCCCATACTGCTTTCCACCAGGTCCTTTCCGTAAATCTTTACGTGGCTCGTCCTTGGTAATTCTCTGCATTCCATCTAAAAGATCTAGGAGTGTTTTGTAATTTCCTGCTCGTGCATGCGTTTTAATCAAAAAATCCTGTACCCCTTCTATCATGTACTCAATAGACAATTCTTCTGCCAACTCTAGTTTATTAATCAATTTCAACTTTTCTTGAAAATATGTGGAGAACTTCTCTCCTACCTTCCAAACTCGGGCTTCCATCTTCTTCGTTCTAGTAAGCGGATCTTCGCGACACTTGTAGACTGCTGTTAACTCAGCTTTCAACTCAGCCCATGATTTTCCAACAATTCCGGGCGTATTGTTGTACCAGTCCAGTACACGCTTCTTCAGTCTTCTCGAAGCTTGAAGTTTGATAATATTGTCTGGAACCTCGTAAGCCGCTTGGATTTCGTCAACTCGTCGAATCCATCTTTCGACATCGTCTTCCTCATCTTCGCCAAATAGTGGAATCAAATCTCCGATTTCGCTGTATTTGGGCGCTGCTGGTCTAGCATTATGCCTCTGTGCAGCTTCTTGATTATTCCCATTGTTGCCCATCTGACCTCCAATCCGCATGGCTTCCATTACCGCCCTCGTAGTCGCTGCAATAATATCTTCAACGTTTGCCATGACTGCTCCTCCTACTGGAGCTCTGTAGACTCCAGAATCTTCAGATCCAGCCACACTATGCATATCCTCATCTAAGCGAAGGTGTTGCCCGTTTTGATCAAACCCGTGGAAATCTTCACTTTCAGAAGACCCATTATGAACACTCGGGTCCACCCCGCCATTGTTCCCGTTCGCTGCCGCCATCTTGTCTTGCTCGAAAATTCGAGAACGTTCTCTGAGTCACCAGCCGAATTTTCTCGAACGCGTCGGCGTCACCTGCCGATTTTCTGTCCACGTCACCACAATCACCAAAGTGAATACACACCTTTCTTTCACACGACGGTTTTCTGTAACCGTATTCCCTTTTACACACTTGGCTTACAGGACATAGGCCAATTCACGAACACGTTGGCTTTTTAAGCCAATATACATCGGCTCCTCGCACCGATCGTCACAGAATCGACTTAAACACAACACGACGGCACCCAATAACCGTAATCAACAACTCTCGTCGGCACCCATAGCCGATTTCCGCCCGAGGTGTAACGTAACTGCGTCACGCTTCCATCCTTTGTTCGACTTCACAACCGAAGCGATTTACCCACGCTTCATACCGTCGAAACAGTTTTGACGAACACTCGCGTCACATTTGATTTTCCGGTTTCCCGAATACCCGAGGCCTCTCGAATCCCACTTCTGATAACTGTAGTAACAGAAGGGGATGGTCGAGCGGTAGATGAAAAGGCCGTTT
>CAKNYM010045088.1:65513-108806 GCA_932195095.1 Andricus curvator | reverse complement strand
GGGGGGGGGGTCGTAGAGGACCTACAATTCGTTACGTAATTTAAGTATTATATTACAAATATATATTATCAATAAGTGTCATATCATGTAACATCAAGTGACATTTACAGCGATTGAATTGATTTCTTTACTAAAAATGTGATTTTTTTCAAAAAACAACATTGTCATTTTCACGGTTTAAAATTTCAGAATTTTGAATATTGCGAAAAATATCGTCAACCATTAAAGTTTAATTACTCTAAATACTTGGAAAATTATATGCCTTATAATTGGAAATTGTCAAAATTAACGAATTCAAACTTGAAGAGTTAAAAAATGAGCAATTCCAAACTTTGTTTGTGTTATATACGTGTAAAATAAAAATGAGTGATTCATAATAATTATTTCATCTGTATTCTCTCCGATTCTCACCAACTCTGACTCGATTCGCTTCACTCGTCTCAACTCAGACTCAAGATCGCGTACTCTTCGAAAATCAGGAATTCTTTAACTCATTTCCACTCAGTGCATAGCCCCTCGGAGAACATTGTTTCATTTATTAATTGTAATATAAATTTGCAGTATATATTTGTCTTAAGTGTGTTGGTTAAATCCGACTTGGAATTTTTTTTATAGGCACGGCACTGACTCCATATATATTTTTTCCCAAGTATTTGAGAACGAAAGAAAGAAAACTTGTCAAAAATACGGGGTTTTGCGAGATCCTCGGGTCAAGAAAATTTATAGGAATGAAGCCTTTTGCTGAGGCAATCATTATTTTCACGGAAATTATGAATTTTTCGAAAGGGAGAAATCTGCGGATAGCAGAAGAGAGCATTTGAATGGCGAGAACCGTTCGCAAATGTATTTGTTTATTCACAATTCTGACATCACAGAAGCATTTTCAGAGGTCATCCTATATGCGAAGATCCAAAACTTGATGATAGTGAACCTCAATTTTGCGAAATACGTCGCGAAATGGAGAAAAACGCAGAACAAAATTGAGATGTCCTGTGTATGTGAAAACCATAAGGCTGTAGTAGTAAGCAGCAAAGAAAACGCGGCATACAGACCAGCTGTCAAATTCGCGCTCCAATGCTCTGAAGTCCGAACAAGAACAAGAAATCCGCGCAGAATGACTATGGGTTTGAATTATGGGCCGATGGAGTAAGCAGCGTCAGGGTAGTGGTCTAGGTTCTAGGCTACAGACTCTGCCGTCATGCGTTCGCGTCCTCGTACTTTTTTCAGATTTTTTTTGTTTCTAATTCATTTTTTTCAATAGATTACCGTGATTATGCATAAATATTATAAAAACAATAATAAAGAGTTTCAAAAATATATTTCAAGAATACAAAAATTATTATTTTTGACACAAAAATATTGTTATCAATCGATTGATTTTTTTTTATCAATCATTTCTTTGATTCATGCATAAATTTCGGGATTTCCGAAATTATAAAAACTAGTTATTTGTAAAGTTATGACAATTTTTTGCTGATAAATATAAATATTTTTTGAATAGGGTGGAGCAACAAAAAACTTTTTTGTGATAGGCTTTTGGGGGGCGGGGAAGCTAAAAAATTCCCATTATCCTCCAATAAATTATGAATAAAATGAAGAACAAGAATAAAATGAATAAAAGCAATAAAACGGATAAAACAAATAAAATGAATAAAATCAGTGAAACCAGTATAAATTTTGTTTTATTGATTTGATTGATTCATTTGATTTTTTTTTAATAAAAAAATCGAATATTTATATTGATTTTATTAATTTATTTCATTGAATTTTTCAATAAAATAAAGAAAATCAGTATGAATATTCGATTTTTCATTAAAAAATAGAATCAAATGAATCAATAAAATCAATGAATTGAATGAGATTACTAAGATCGATAAAATCAACTTATTGTAATTGTATATTTAATTTCTCCCTTTTACGGGTTTAAGGGCCTCCGCTCCCTCTACATATATTTACATTCCATCCTTAATCTAACTTAACCGCTGCTTATATTCTAACGCTTCGCCTTACTAATTATACTAATTACTAATAACTACTAATTACTAATAATTCTTAAAATTCTAAAAAAAAGAGCGATCTTCCAGGGCTTCCGTTTCCTCTTACCCTACAGTACATTTTCAACGATTTTAAAATTTTACTTTTTGCTAGTTATTTTCCTTTTTAGGATTAACCGTTTGGCTCTGCCCTGTTCCCTTGCTTTCTCTTATTTTTTCCAATTTCTTCATCCACGTCACTCCCTGTCCATTACCATCCAAAATCCATCTCACACACTCATCGACACTCAACTGTCCATCTTCCTCTCCTGTACACCTCTCTAACACATGTGCCGATGACTCCATTTCGTATCCACATACTCTGCACAGATTGTCCTCTTCAGCCATCCAATATCTACAAGCTCTCACTCCTTCTCCCATTCTAAACCGTACCACCCTATTCCATTTGTCTTCCTTCTTTATTTTTTGCAAATATTCTGGTTCCATTAACCCTTTGACCATCATATACCATCTATTGTACCTCGAGTCCATAATCTTTCTCCATCTCTCTTCTCCTTGTCTTACTAATAACTCTAATTCTATGCTCTGCCAATACTGAACCCCTTCTTGTATATCACAAACCCTCCTCATTTTTATCCTTTCTTGCTCCCATTTCGAATTTCCCAAATTGCCTCTCGTCTCCTTGTTCCGAACTTCGTCCAAGCATACTTGTGCTATTCTACTCCCCTCTCCCCTTTGCAAACTTCTCTTGAAACCTCCAGGCTCTCTTAATTTGTCTAGTTACCATTATTTCCCTTCCTAATTCTTCCCTTAACATATAACCTAGGCAACTCCAACTAACCCCCATTACCCATCTCAGAAATCTCTCATGCATGCTTTCCACTTTCCTATGTTCCTTCTATCCCCAGACCTCCACTCCATAACACATCACCGCCCAAACCAACGCATCAAACAACCAAACCCTCATTCTCCAGTCGTCATTGAACCTTCTCTTTCCTATACCCCATACTTGGCCCATTACTTTGCTCGCACACTCGATTCTTTTCCTCACCTGCACCTCGATTCCCCCTCCTGCCTCAAACCAGAAACCTAAATAACAGAATTCCTCCACACTTTCCACTGTTTGTCGGTTCATCTTCCAAACGTAACCTATTTTGGTCTTTCTAGTTCTGAAGCACATCACCTTGGTCTTCTCTACGTTCACCGTCAGTTCTTTTGTTCCCACATACTCTTTGAAAATTCTCATCATTAGGTTCATCCCTTTCTCGTCATCTGCTAACAGCACAACGTCGTCTGCGTATGCTAGAGAGTATAGTTTGCTATTACCCAAAACCGTTCCTCCTTTGCCTTTCTCCTTTAGCTTCTCCTCTAAGTCTGCCAGCAGCATATTAAAGAGTAGCGGACTCAACGGGCACCCTTGCCTTAGACCTCTTCCTGGCCAGAACACCTCCCCTTTTTTTCCCCCTATCTTCGCCCTAATCCTGGTTTCAGTAAAAATTTCCTTTATCCTCTCCACTAACCCTTCTTCTATTCCCCTCTCTTTCAATGCCTGCCATAGCACTTTTCTGTTCACTGAGTCAAAGGCTGCTTTAAAGTCTACGAACAAGGCGACTAATTTCCCTCTTTTCCTCCCTAAATTTCTGTTCACCAAGTAGTTGAGTACGTAAATGTTATCTATTGTCCCCATCCCTTTTCTAAATCCCGCCTGATTGTGTGGGATACTTTGTTTCTCTTCTATCTGGCTCTCTAACCTTTTTCTTAGAATTTTTGCGTATATTTTATAACTCACTGGCATGAGAGTGATCCCTCTGTACTCCTCTACCTTCTTGCCCTCCCCTTTCTTGACAAGCGGTACCACCAGCCCTGTTATCCACTCCTCCGGCCACCCTTCTCCTTTCCAGACCTTGTTGCAGATCTTCCAGATCCCTTCCCTAACCCCTTCTCCCCCATACTTTATCGCTTCGTTCTCCATACCATCCTCTTCTGTAGCCTTGTTTCTTTTTAATCTATCTATCGCCTCACGCAATTCTTCTCTTGTTATTCCGTTCCCTTCCTCCATTTCTCCTTGAAGTATCCTTCTATTTTCCCCTTTGATCATCCATTTCTATTTCTTCATTCACGCCCTTCCTTCCTCCTCTTTCCCTATCTATCACATCCCAGACCCTACCTTCTTTGATCGCTTTTTCTACTTCTTCCTTATATTTTTCTATTCCCCTTTGCTTTTTCCTTTCCAGCAACCTCTCATGTTCTCTTTTTTTCCTGTTGTACTCCGCCTTCTCCATTTCTCCTTTCCTCCATTTTCTTACACACTCTTTCATTATCTCTTTGCTCTCCCTGCATTTCTCGTCCCACCAGCCTCTCTTTCCCTCTTCTCTTCCTTCTTTTGTACCTATCTCATCCCTTACCTTCTCAATCGTCCCTTTCAACCTTTCAATTAACGAGTCTACTCCCTCCTCTTTTTCATACCTAACATTCTCATTTTCCATGTTTTGTTTAAACTCTTTTAATTTATCTTCCCCCCAGACTCCCATTTTCGTGTTCCTTTCTCCCCCTCTTTCCTTTCTCCCTCTGCCACGCTTTCGGACGCCACCTTTCAGTGTAGCTATTACTGGGAAGTGCTCGGACCCTATCTCATTCCCCACGTTCATACGGCCTATCATCTTCCTCATTCTTTCTTCCGCCAGGATGTAGTCTATTATTGTTTCTCCCTTGCCTATAAATGTGATCTCTCCTTTCTCATCTCCTTTCATATTGCCATTACATATAAACCATCCTGTTTCTCCTATTTCGTCTAGCAACCTCCTCCCTTCCCGGTCTGTCTCCCTATGTTTGGAGCTCCTTACATAGGCCTCCTTTTCTTCATCCCAAATCCCTCCCCCTTGCTCGCCAGTCCAGGCATTCAAGTCACCTCCTATCAGAACCAACTCTTCCTTCTTTTCCTCCATCCACCTCCTTATTACTCTCCAACCTTCCTCTTCCCCTCTTCTTCTATATACACAAACCACCGCTATTTTGACTTTTCCAATTATAATCCTTCTTACCATTGTTCCATCCTTTTCCTCCCTATCTTCCTCTGTTCTCCCTTTTACTGCCAGTTCTTTTCTTACCCCTGAGACCATGCCGCCCATCCCTCTACCTTTAACGTGTTCCTTTCTTGCTTCTTGCATTGTCCACACTTAACCTTTAGGTAACATCCTTTTCATCCCCTTCCAGTCCTTCTCATCTGCCCAGGTTTCACTCAACATAATCACATCCCACTTTTCTAACTCCCGCCAAAATCCTTCATTATTGTTCTTCAAGCCTGACACATTCCAGAAAGCTATTTTCACATTTTTCTCTTCCCTTCCCTCACCTATCCTCCTCACTTTTCTTCCGCCTTGCCGTTTGGAAACCCTTCTGTTTGATCTTTAAACTCTTTTGCATCTTCCTTTCTTCTACCTTTCTCAACTCTTTTTCCCTTTTTCCTTATTTCTTCTAATTCTTCGTCCCAAAACCATTCCTCCCCATTTATCCATAATCTGTCTCTCCCTGTCCATACCATGCGCCCTTTTTTCCTCTCGACCCATGCCTTTTGCTCTATTTGCCATCTCCTTTTCCTCTCCCTCCATGTCAGATCCTCTTCAATTCTTTCCCTTCTTCCTCTCAATAATTTTTTTCCTTCCATAATTTTCTTTTTCTCCTCCTCACTCCCTATTTTCACTAGAAATATTCCTTCTTCTCCTTCCTTCGTCCATCCTATTCTCTTAACTCCCTCTACACTTACCTGAACTCCAATATCTTTCAAAATATTTTTGATTTCCGCTTCCCCTGTTTCACTCTCCACTTTCAATCCTTGAACTACTATGTGATTTTTCCTCTTAGTCCTTTCTTCCCCTTCCAATCTTCTTTCAATCTCACTCAGTCTTTTCTTCAATCTTTCATTCTCATTTTGCAAGTTATCACTCCCTTTTACTATATCCGTATTCTGTGTTTCCTTCCCCATATTCTCATTTCTGATTTCTACGTTACTTATTCGTTCTTCCAACTGTTTTATCTCACTATTTCTCTGTTCGTCCACCTCTCTCTGTCTATTCTCTATGCTCTCTAGTTTACCCCATACCTTGTCTTTGTCCTCTTTCCACAGTTTATCCCACTCTTCCCACTTTTCTCTTATTTTTCTCACTTCCCCCCTTACGTCTTTCCCCTGCCTATTCATATCCCTATTCATATCATCCAGTCTCTTCCTTGTTTCCTCTCTGAACCCTTTTATGAGGGCTCATAAATTCTCAAACATCCCCCCATCCCCCTATCTCTGTCTGGTGTTTTTCGTTTATTCCTAATTTTCTTGTTATCATTGTCTCTTTCTGAATCATCGTCCCCTTCATCTCTTTTTCTTTTTTCTTCCCCTTCACTACTGGTCGCGCTCACTTTATTTCGCCATTCGTCTAGATTCCTGTTCGATCCCGCGCTGCCAAGCCTGTTAATGCGCTGTAGGTTAGAGGGTCTCCCGGGTTTGTGTCTTGTGCCTGTATCCCTTCTCTCTGCCATCCCCTCCCTGGTCGGCGTCTGTAACGTCTCACCGCTACTGTCACCTTCCCCCTTCTCCCCACCAACCGCGCCCTCATCATTGTCACCTGATATTTCGGCTACCTGTTCTACGAGATCGTCTATTGACTGTCGCCCTCTGGCGCCCGTTTTTGGACTTCGATACGTCGGCATCCTACCTTACCTAGTGATCTGCGACGTTTCCCGCTCTTCACTCACCTTATTCTTGCCCCCCTTGCCCAGAAACTATTTTCTCTGCTCCTAACCTCAAAAAAAATTCGCACTCTTCAATTTCACTTCACACAACTTTCTTTCACCCTTTAAACCTTTGCCTTCACTCACCCTTCTTCCTTTACCCCTGATCTCCGCACTCACTGCCCTTTTTGCACCCACACACGCTTATTCCCTTCACCAAAGCCAAAAAACTGACACTTGAAACAAAAGCGTTCTCTCACGATCGGTACTGGAAACGGAAGCTCTATTATAAGGTTACTTAAAATCTTTATAATACGTTGAAATCCAATAAAAGCCCTTGAAAAATCCGTGAAATTCTATGAAATCGTATCATATATCCTGAAATTCTGTAAAATTTATTGAAATACCTTGAGGGCTTTTAAAATCCCTAAAAATCATTGAAATGTTTGGATATCTTATTAAACCGTTAAAATCCTTTAAAAATACCCTGGAACCTTTCTCAATATCCTAAAACCTTATAGTTCCTACAATAGCCTTCTAAATCTTCTGCAATTCTAGGAAATTCTTTAAGACCACATACAATTTTTCGAATTACTTAAAATCATTAGACTCCTTGTAAATTTCTTCAAATTTTTGTAATCTCTTGAAAATTCCTTGGAATCTTTGGAAATCCCCTAAAATGTTTCAAATTCTTTGAATCTTTGGAAATCCCCTAAAATGTTTCAAATTCTTTGAAATCTTTTAAAATATCTTGAAATTTTTTAGGCGCTTGGAAATTCTGGGGAATATTTTTAAATACATTTCAAATCCCTTAAAAACCTTTAAAGTTCTTGAAATCTATCCAAAATGTTTGAAAATGATGATATTCCTTTGAATATCTTGGAATATTTAAAGCCCTATGAAATCCTTTGAGATCCAGAAAAATGTATTAAAATACCTTATTTTTTAGATAAACGTTTATTTTTTAGCCTGCTCGCCTTCAAAAATTGACTTGCTTACACTTCTTTTATAGAATTTTCTTAAAACTAACCCTTAAAACTAACATCCTTCCACACCTTATCTCTAACGCCGCTCGCTCTTATCGCATTGAATTCCTCGCTTCGCCTCGCCTCGCACGCATGTCCCTACTTTCTTGCTTTGCCTCGCATTACCAAACTCTGCCTCCGCGGCTAATCCCTAATACTTATCTACTATTTACAATATTTACATTTACTTATATTTACTTCCTCCTCTATTTACAATCTTTCCTTCTCCATTCCTCTTCCTCCTTCCTTCTCTTCTTCTCCATCTTACCCAAGACACCCTTCACCCATGCTACTGCCCTTTTGTCCCCCCTTTCATGCATCAGTACCTCCATGCTTATCCCACTCCTTTCCACCTCTACGCACTCCTCCAACCAATGCTCCACTCTTGCCCCCCCTTCCCACATAGTTCACACATCCTCTTTTCCCTAGCGAGCCAGAACCTATTATAACCGTCCATGCACCCACATCTCATCCTCGCTATAAGCTCTTGACTTCCTTCCTCTCCTTTCTCACGCAAATATTGCGCTCTCGTCCTTGGCGTAATCCCCGCATAGTTCCCATTAAACCTTGTCTCTCTTATTATCTCTTCCCCTGCTGTCTTCTCTCTCTCCATGCTGTTTTTCTTAACCAACTCATATACCTTCCTTCCTTCCTCATGCATCCTTCTCACTTCATCCATCTGCAGTCCATTCGTTCTAAAATACCTTTCTCTTTCAACCTCCATCTTCCCGCCCCTCTCCTGTTCTCCTTCTCCCACCAACACTCCCTAACCAGCTTACTTCCCCCCTCTTCAAAAAATTTCTCCTCATATTTACACGCTCGACTCCCCGCTAGAATCCCTACACTCGTTCTCCCCGTCACCCTCCTGACAATATAATTAGGCGTGTTCCTTGCCAGCCCCAGTGTCCACTTTACATACCTCTCCTGTGTCCTATTTACCTCTTCGCTTTCCTTCCACCCCCACACCTCTACTCCATACAATAGGACACTCATCACTAGTGAGTCAAACAATTTCATTCTCCTTCCAAAATCATCTGCAAATAACTTCTTTCCCAACCTCCACACCTGCCTCATCACCACATTTGCCCTCCTCACTCTCTCTTTTATGTGACCATCCACTCCGCCATTCCTCCGAAACAAGAAGCCCAGGTACACAAACTCTTTCACCTCCTGCACCGCCTTTCCCTTCCACTTCCACTCCCCTTCCTTACCCCTCCTACCTCCTTTTCTGAAAACCATAACCTTGGACTTTTCCGCATTCAGTTCTAACCTGTTCTTATCCAGGTATCTTGTCAACCTCTTCATCATTTCCTTTAAGGCCTCCTCGCTTTTTGCCACCAACACTATGTCATCTGCATACGCTAGCGACCAAATTCCAACCCCTCCTATCCTGACTCCTCCTACTACTCCGGCCTCCAGCTTTATTTCCATATCCGCAATTAAAATCGCAAAAAGCGTTGGGCTAAGCGGACACCCTTGTCTTAATCCCCTATCCATCCAGAATCCCTCCGAAATCCCCTGTCCTCCTCTAACCTTATCTTTGGTCTCTTCATATATCTCCCTTACCCTCTCGATCAGGCCTCTCTCCACTCCCGTAATTAAAATCCCTCAGAATTACTGAAATCCTCGGAAATCTTACAAAATCTCTTGAAAATCCTTTGAAATATTTGTAAATCTTGGAAATTCTCTGAAATCCCTTCATTTTTGTGAAATTCTTTGCAGTTTATAGAAGTGGTATAAAATGTTTAGATTTTTTTTTTATTTATCGAAATCCGTCAAAAATTACTTAAAATCTTTGAAATAATCTTTAATCCCTTAATTAACTCTTGTGCAATCACTTGGACTGCCGTAAAATGTTAAAATCTCTTAAATTTCCTTAAAGTGTTTAAAAGCTTTGAACAGTTCATAAAATAATTAAAATCGTTGGAAATTCTATAAATTTCCTTGAAATCGCTATTTTTCACGAATAAATAATTTGAAATAAATACTTTGAATTTAGAAGAGTTCCAATGTTTTAAATGCTTTTATTTTGTAGTTAAGTATTCAATATTTAAATTGAACATTGTTTCAGGTATGAAAATTTAAAATTTTGAAGGACAGGTATTTATTAATAAACAAACTTGGTCGGAATAATAAATTTTATTTGAGAAAGCGTACTCTTGGGGCTACATGATAGATGTTAATCGAACGAGATCTCCGAAGCTAATTCACCGAAGCCGATCTCCTGCTTTCTTCCCAGCGCCCTTTTACATTACACCGCCATATTTTCCCGCAAAAATTGAAATCAATTTTACATTGAAATATCTATCGACTACAGTTCGGCTATCCTGACTAATGATCGTCCCGATGAACTTCAGCGTTGTCGATTTTGAAGGTCTTTTTACCTTCCCAAAGAATCATTCTTTTCGTGCTGAAAATACCAGTAAAGGGCTGCTGGGTTAATTGAAAGCCAACAACATCGCTAATGACTTATCGGTCATATGTCAAAACTTTTTTCACAACATACGGGCCTTTATTTTTCGGCAATAATTTTTTATTTACATTTCGTTGGGTTACGGTATTTTCTAACATTACGACGTCTCCGATCTAGTATTTATGAGGCTTTTTGTGTCGATTATCAAATGCCTTTTTATGTACCTGTCGCACTTGATCAATTTTAACAACCAATAGAACGATTCATCTTGTTATTAATTACAATTTGTACGTTGTTAATTTGCAGTCCCCAATTAGTAGGCTTGAGAATTTTTGCCATAGTCGAAAGTAAAAACCTATTGACCAGTTCTACTTATCCGTTACCTCGCGATGTTCGCGAAGCTACAAGAATGTGTTGAATTTCTCGCTCAGACACAAAATCACCAAACTCCTTTGATGTTAAACAGGAACCTCTGTCCGATATCATTTTTGTAGGTGCACCATAATGATAATTGTAATTATCAAGTTTTCCTATCGATTTCTTTGCCGTCGTCGACTTCAGCAGATACAAAACCACAAATTTCGAATATCCGTCAACTACCAAGAGGATGTGTCTGAATCCAAAAACTGTCTTTTCTAATGGACCAAAATGGTCGATAAAGCAAGCCTCGAACGGCATTTTCGCTTGATCCCATATGTGCATTTCCCCTTCTTCTTTACCTTGTATTGAAATGTATTTTATTACTTTCCCTTTTACGTGGTTTGAGGGCTCCGTTCCATTCACATCTTTTACAATTTCACTTAACCACTATGCCTTATGCTTATCTTAAACTATAATCGCTTCGCCTTCTTATTATTTACAAGTTCTTAACTATTATCTTACTAGCTATTAACTATTACCCAGCAAGTGCGCGAGACCTTCCAGGTCTTCCGCTTCCTCTTACCATTACTCTTCAAGCTTTTCAAAGACACGCAACACTAATTTTCTTTATACATATTTCAATTTCGGGTTTCTCCTCCCTCATGCATTCTCTCTTCCCTGTTCTCTTCTAAGCTCTTCACCCACTTTTCCCCTTGTCCACAACCGCTCAGTATCCACCTAACTTTATCTACCACACTCTTTCCCCCTTCATCTTTCCCTGTACATCTCTCTAACACGTGCTCCCACGATTCCCTTTCATACCCACATATCCTACAAATTTTCATTTCTTCACTCATCCAATATTTACACTCATTCATGCCTTCTCCCATTCTGAAACGTATCATCCTGGACCACCTGCACTCCTTTTTCAATTTCCCTAGATATTATGGCACCCCTTCCATCATGATGAATTTATACCATTTATTATATTTTGACTCCATAATCTTTTCCCACCTCTTCTCTTCCTGCTTCTTACTCATTTCCCCCTCTACTACCTGCCACTCCCTCCCCACGTCACACATTCTCCATTCTCTTCTAACTTGTCATCTCTCCTCCTCCCATCTTGGATGTCCCGTGTTAACTCTCCTCTCTCTATTTAGTATTTCCTGCAGGCATACTTGTGCAACTTTACTATCCTTACCACTGTTAACTTTCTCTTCGAAATTCCAGACCCTTTTCCTCTGCCTTAACACCAATTTCTCTCTCCCGGTTTCTCCTCTCAAAATACAACCTGGGCAGTTCCAACTCCCTCCCATAACGCATCTCAGAAATCTCTCTGACATGTTTTCTACCTTTTTGTACTCCTTCCACTCCCCAATTCCCACTCCATAACACATCACTGACCATACCAGTGAATCAAACAGCCATACTCTCATGTTTCAGTCCTCTTTGAATCTTCTTTTTCCAATCTCCCACACTTGAAACATCACCTTACTCGCACTTTCCATCCTTTTTTTTAACTGAAGATCATTCCCACCACCCGCTTCGTACCAGAATCCTAAATAACAGAATTCCTCTAGCATTTCCACAAGTTCCCCATTTATCTTCCATCCATACTTTACTTCATTCTTTCTCTTCCTGAAACATACTATCTTTGTCTTCGTCACATTAATTGTCAGGTCTTTCTCTCTCATATACTCTTCGAATCCTTCCATTAGCAAGTTCGTTCTACTTTCATTCTCTGCCAGAAGCACCACATCGTTCGCGTACGCTAAAGAGTATATTCTCTTATTTCCTAGAACTGTACACCCTTCACCTTTGTTTTCCATTTTCTCTTCTAGGTCTGCTAACAATATGCTAAACAACAACAGACTGAGCGGGCACCCTTGCCTGAGATCCCTTCCTGTCCATAACTCCTCTCCTTTCTATTCCCCGATCCTCACCCTTGTCTTCGTCTCCGAAAAGACCTCTTTTATCCTCTCAATCAGCTCTTCATACACCTCCCTTTCTTCCATTGCCTTCCACAAAACTTTCCTATTCACCGAGTCGAAAGCTGCCTTAAAATCTACGAAGAGTGCGACCAGTTTTCTTTCTTTCTCTCCCAGGTTCCTGTTGACTAGATAATTTAGAACGAAAATGTTATCCACTGTCCCCATCCCCTTCCTGAATCCTGTTTGATTGTGTAGAATACTTCTTTTCTCTTCTACCTGTTCTTCTAATCTCTTCCTAAGCACCTCCGCGTAGATCTTATACGTTACTGGCATGAGAGTGATTCCTCTATAATCTTCCAACTTTTTACCCTCTCCTTCCTTTAATAAAAGAACTACCAAACCTGTTCTCCACTCCTTCGACCATCCTTTCCCTCTCCATACTCTATTGCATATTTCCCAAATCTCTTCTCTAAACCTTCTTCCGCCAAATTTCAACGCTTCATTCTCCATCCCATCCTCTCCCGTCTCCTTATTTCTTTTTAACTTCTCAATTTCTTGATTCACCTCCTCCCTGGTCACCTCATGCCCACCTTCCATTCCTCCCTCCTTGATCTTTCTACCATCCCCCCTCACCTTGCTATCGACCCCTCCTAGAAATTTCTTGAAATATACCGTCCATTCATCCATACTTATCTCTTCATTGATTCCTTTCCATCCACTCCTTTCTCTATTGACCACCTCCCATTCTCTTCCTTCCTTTATTGCTTTCTCTACCTCCTCCATGTACCTCACCTTCTCCTCCTGTCGTTTTACATCCAGTAATTTCTTGTGCTCCCTTTTTCTATTATTATACTCGTTTCTTTCTATATCTCCTCTTCTCCAATTCTTTAACGATAACTTTATACCCTCCTTACTTTCTACACATTCCACATCCCACCATCTTCTCTTCCCCCTTCATTCTTCCTCACTTGGCCTAATTTCTTCCACTATCTTCTCTACCCTTCCCCTCATCTTACACAACATCTCATCCACGCCTCCCCCGTCTTCAATCAAAACATTCGCTTCTTCCATTCTTTCCGTTTATTCTCTTTGCTTATCAAATCCCCATTTGCCCATCTTTGCTTTTTTCCCTGTCGCTCCCCCTCCTTCCTTCCCTCTCTTCTCCAATTCCCGCATTTCAACGTTACAATGACCGGGAAGTGTTCTGACCCTATTTCGTTCCCTACTTCCATTCTTTCCAATAGCCTCCTTATCTTTTCCTCGGCCAGAATGTAGTCAATCACTTTTTCCCCTTTTCCTGCAAACGTAATTTCGCCTTCCTCATCCCCTTCCGAGTTCCCATTACAAATGAACCGTCCTGTTTCTCCTAGAATTTTCAACAGAGTCCTACCCTCCTGGTCCACCTGTTTGTGTTTCGATTTTCTCCTGAAAGTCTTACTCTCTTCATCCCATATTTCCCCTCCCTGTTCCCCTGTCCAAGCATTCAGATCACCTCCTATCAACACCAATTCATCCTTCTTTTTCGCCACCCATTTCCTAATCACACTCCAACCTTCTTCTTCTCCCCTTCTCCTATAAATGCAAACTATCCTCACCTTTCTACTTCCTATCTTCACCATTCTCGTCATTACTCCATCTGTTTCCTCAAATCCCATTTCGATTCTCTTTTCTCCCACCAATTCATTCCTTACTCCTGACACCATACCCCCTTTCTTTCTTCCCTTTACCTTCTCTTTCTTTGCTCCTTGCATCTGCCACATATATCCCTGGGGTAACTTCCGCTTCACCCCCTTCTTTTTTACCTGACTTAACTGAATAAGTGAGACACTTTAAGCAATTACCAAGACGTTCTTTAACTTTCGCACGCAGTCCTGGGAAACAATACACTCATAATAATATAACCCATGTCATCATGGCGAGCATGAATCACGCTATTAACCATGCTCAAAGGAACATAAAATAACAGAGAATCATGTTATTTACGATACAAAATTCCGTTGCGAGATTCGTACTTGGGACTCTCACGCTGTTCTAAAGATTCTCGTATTTCAGGGTCAGTTTGCTGCTTGAATATCAGTTCCTGTTAAAAACTAATCGGTTCAATTACATAAATCTCTCGGCTCAACGCGTCGAAGTGTCGAATTCGTGCAGAAGGCCTATACTCAACTTTATATTTATAGGGGCTCAAGACAAGTGCCGATCGTCGATCGATCGTTTTTTTTCAATTCACTCCCGCCACAAAAGAAGTTTCACTCGAAAATTACTTTTGCACTTGTTTAGTGGTACGCGGCACATGGTAATCTAAAAGCGCACGCAAGTGCTCCCGGTTCAGTTGAATTACCTTCCCACTAATCGTATATTCTAGGTACTCAATCTCAGTTGCTCCAAAATCACGTTTTTGCCACTTAAGCTGTAGCCCATTTTTAGCCATTGATTGTAAGACTTCGTCTAAGATAGCCCAATTCTCATCTAAGGTTTCAGTGACAATAAGAACATCGTCTAGATACAAAAGTATTTTCCCTTTTTTAATTAAATTCTCAAAAATCAAATATAAGTACCTTTGAAAATTAGAAGGCGCGTTGCCAAGGCCGAAAGGCATGCGCAGATACTCATATTGGGTCTGGCGTGCTAAAAGCGGTCAACTTTACAGAATTTTCAGCAACATGAACGTGGTGAAATCCATCTCTCAAATATAAACTCGTAAACTACTTTCTCCCTGCCAAGCGATCAATCAAATCGTCCATTCGAGGTAACGGAAAATGATCCTTAACAGTAATTTTGTTTAGAGCACGGTAATCTTCTGTAATTCTTATCTTTCCAACCAAGATAACCTTCGCAGATTAAAATAGAAAGGTTCATTCGATGGAACATTTATTTCGAGTTCGTACGGTATCGGTTCAGCATTTTGCGAGCTTTCAATATACTCCAACAACATTGATTTCAACTTCGCTAACTGCTCGTTTGGAATTTTTTCGTCCACCATACTTAAAAACAAACAATCCATGCCTTTAGGAGTGGCCTCAATCAAATCGAAAGACAAAATTTCGTTAATGACTTTTTCATAACTAAAAGGAAGGTCTCTTGACACGAACATAGACAATCCGGGCGTTCTTCTTATAAAATTTTGACCTAAAAGCGCATCGTAAGAAATAGCGGTCTCGGGCATTATTGCGAAAGTGATCTCAGATACTTCATTCGGAACTAGTTGCAATTTTATCTTAGTTTGAATAAAACCCAAAATCTCTAAATGTGACTTATTAATCCCTGAGTACCTATCTTTATCCAAAATAGGCATCAACTAAAAATCCCAAAAATCTCTCTTATATGCAGTTAATTTAGTAAGACTGATCGCGCTACCGGTATAAAGTAAACTTTCTATATGTGACGTGCGTCGAAAAAAGGGGACTTACTCTGAAAAGTGAGATTTTTCAGGGCGAGCGGTCGAAGTCGACCGGATAGATACATTCTCACGAGGAAAGAGATAGGTCGGAGACGCAGCTCACGGACGGGTATAGATGAGACGCGGAGATGTAGTGGTGAGTGGTGGGAGGTGTTTCACGGGATCTCGAGCGAAAGCCTGATTTCTCGGATACCTAACAACTCAATTATTAGCTATAATAACGCTAGAAATTTGTTTTCGATGGTTTTTTTTTTATTTCGATTTTTTTAGAGTAAGCCGCCTTTCTTCGGTGCACGTCACATATAATACTTATCACCAAACTCCCTGCTCAGGAGCACGGTATCCTCTGTGGTTGGCTCATTCAAAGGGATCCTTTTCGGTGGTATCTCAGCAACAATAGGTCCCTCGATGATGTTCACAGTGCTCGAAGATGTCTCTCCGCTGCTCATCTTCTTCGCAGGTCCAGTAGCTGCTCTCGGGATGAACTCTGTCGTTGGGACAATTTCTGGCTATGTGCAATTACCGTCTGGTAATTACCAGCTCTGGCATGCGACTTCAATAGGTAATCTGGAATTCCTTCGATCACATACACGATCGAAATCTCTAGGTCCAGAATACCGCACTGCTTTTCCAGTATAAAAGCACATTTTGCAAATTCTCGTATTTGCGTATACACAAAAACTAGTCAGCCTGTTTCTGAAACTCATAACATTCGCGCGGACTCGAATCCAGTCTCAACGTGATCACACTCGGCGTCTCTCACGTTCGCGGTTACGCCCCAGACCGAAATCAGCTCCAAAAGTTCAACACTGATGCTACATGTATTAGAACTGTAGGCCCTGATCTTCAAATCCCACTTCTGAGACTGAAGGACCGGTATTTATTAAAAAACAGACTCGGTCGGATTAATAAAGTTTATTTAAGAAAACGTACTCTTCGGGCTACATGATAGATGTTAATCGAACAAGATCTCTGAAGCTAATTTGCCGAAGCCGATCGCCTTCCCTTTCTCCTGCTTTCTTCAAGAATTATATAACACCGCCATATTTGCCTGCGAAAATTTAAATCAATTTTACATGGAAATATCGTCAGCCTACAATTTTTAATTTGTATGTTTTGGAAAAATGTTTGATAACCGGGAAATGACCAGAAATTTTGCTTTGTTTTTAGAGGCCACTCTAAAATATTTATATTTGAGTATCTGACTGCTAATAGGAAACTTATCGCGCGCAAAGAGCGCAAAACAAGATTGCTAGTATAAAATTGGTTAGAAGTTCGTCAATTTAATTCGTCATGTTTCTCTGTGTGTATACAATTTTCCGACACCGTAATTTCCAGGCCACTTCTCTGGATCAACGCCTGAGCAAGGCAGTAGTGAGGATATCGGAAAGGAGTCTTTCGAGCAGTTCCGAATCACCGCACAAAAGGGAGACGCGATTAGAGAGAGAATGTATAGAAAGTATATGTACTTTTAAGAGAGAGACAGATATATCCGTTCGTTCGATCGATCGGTCGGTCGATCGTTTTTTTCAATTCACCCCCGTCCTAAAAGAAGTTTCACTTCAAAATGTTACCGTTATATCCCCGGTTATATCAGCAAAATGGAAACTTTGGGACAAACTTTACGATGCAATTACAATTTTTCTATATACCATTCGTGATCTTGATTAATTTATCTAGATTCTAGAATCATTTCTAAACAAAACACATAATTTGTAGGGCTTTATCTTTATGTATTATCAGTTTATGCATAACAACTATAGTCCGATCTAGTTTTTGTCACAGGCAAACGGATCTCATGGTCAATTAGTATTAACCATGTCATCAAACACTAATAAAACATTGAGACATAAAATCTCAAATCATATAGTAGTAGTAGTATACCATTAAGCCATTTCCCTTTCAGGGTAGGCGTGACACTACCTGATTTGGGTAGTGTTTCTAGGTGGATAGTTTTTTGTAGTAAATAACTACAAGTGTGGGCTCACCACACCCACGACGGGCCAACAGCAGGCAGTATTCTCGAATGGTCACCCATCCAAGTACTAACCGTGCCCAACGCTGCTTAGCTTCAGTGATCTGACGAGAACTGGTTTTTTCAGCGTGGTATGGCCGTTGGCCATATAAATCATCTAAAATCATAAAATCTAAACCAAAAACGTTCAAAATATCAGAGATGTCAAAGATTTCAACATTAAAAGGAAATTTAAAATTTTTGATTTTTATATATACTTTAAGAAACTGAATTTCAATTTGAAAGCGTATATTTGTATATTTGGCATGTATAAAACATAAAGAAATTAAAGAAATAAGAATAAAGAAATTAAGACTAAACTTCATATTATTTGAAATATGGATAAAATATAATGAGTATTGAATTTGAATGTTTTCCTTTTAGATTAAGACGCCTACATGTTTAATTATAAATATTATAAACGGCACAGAATGGGACGTATTTCACAATCCAGTTTCTAAAGTCAGATGATTCGATAAGGCCTTACAGAAATTGTTAGTAGCGATTCTTTGTTTAAATATATAGAGAGTGCAATGCACTCTCTTTCATTTTACATTGTTCTCTGGTTCTGGTCTCTCTTTATGCAGTATAGCGTTCGAAAAAAGACCGGCCACATTTCAGAGTAATTCTATTTTGACTTTAGGTCAGAATCCACTTGTTCTTAGTTTGTATCTTTGTCTGTATTTTCGACTTCCTTTCAAGAGGCAGTTGTAGATCAAATAAATATTATTTCCAGGTAGCACAATCAGACCAGAACAAATATTATCTAATAAATTGTCCGTTCGTTAGCACGTCTAGCTCAAAAAGTGTTAGGCCTAGAAATTTCATATTTCACATAGATGTGTTTTGTGTTTCTAATGTGAGGTGTTGCTATGCAAAAAAATGAAAGTTTATAGATTTCAACACATAGTTGCTCAAACGTGGCTCAAAACCAGCCATACTGGATCGAGAATTTTCCGTAAAAGTGAAAAAAATGGTTTATAAACTCCTGGTGTCAACATTTAGAAAATTATTTCTACATATTTAACTCAAAACCAGCATACCTACAGGATTGGACATTTCCCAAAAAAGCGAAAAAATTTAAACCCTACCCGTTCCTAAAAATTATTTGATAAAAAAAATGTTGACAGCTACACGGAGAAACTTTTGGTTGTCAAATTTGATATTATAATATCTATTTTTACATTAAGACAATAGGATGCCAGGATAGAGCGTCACTATTTCAGGAATTACTATCGTGAATATTAAACTGTGAAGTTCCTAAGTTTATTGAAATATAATAATAAATGATTAAATATTTTTACGTATACCAAAAGAAAGTTTCTTTAATCCCTAGAGAAGACTGTGAAGTTTACAAAACACAATAGGAAAGACATTCTTCCTATGTTCATTCTATGTATTTCTATTTTTGTCTATAGAAAATAGGAAAATATGTCATGTTCGGAAGAGCAAAATAAAAATAAATTAGCATTCACTAAGCTGAAACAGAAAAAATCGTGTTAGAAGAAAGCAGCGCTGGCGGGAATCAAACGTGGGTCTCCGGCGCAACAAAACGGAGATTTTTTCCTGTGATAAAACAAATTATGAAATTTAGGAATTTGATAGTATTTATAAACCTCGGCGCATATGACGTCATTCGGCAGTGAATTTTCTATTTTAAATGGGAATTTTCGCAAAGCACTATATTCAAGTGTTTTTCCTCTCATTGCAACTTCCTATTGAGAAAGGTAATTTTTTAATTTATTTTGTAACTTATGTTATTTAAACTTCTATAGTTATTGCAACTACAGTTTTATTATTTATTACGTGAATATTACTTTTTCCTAAATTCAATTTGCTATCGAAAATATTAGTCTTTCTAAGTCTAAATGGCAATTATTAAGTTTTAAGTATCTTCGTAACGCTGTATAGCAATTAATAATATTTTCTCGACTATATCCTAGATTGTCATCGAACTCTTGTAAAAATAAATATTGTCGTACCAAATTTTACAACCAATAGTTTCTCCGCGTATATCTCCTAAACTGTTAAAGGTGTAATATTCTAATTTTTCAGTGTAACGGGAAGTCTTATGCACTTCAATTCTCGTACCTATGGGTGAAAAATACTGGAAATGATTGAACTGAAGTTTCAATCCTTTTTTAATACGTTCGGATTGAAAAGGATTGAATATGTTCTTAAGATTGATTCAGATTAATTTCTAATGGATCGGATACAGATGTTGGAATGATTCGGAATAGTTCGGATTGGTTCGGAATGATTTTCTATCCAAAAAATTTTCCAAGACTATTTTTAAACATTTTAATGGGATTTGGCTATCGCCAGATGTGTGACATATGGAGCCTCCTTTTAGGTACGAAAATAAAGGGCATTAGCGAATAATATCATTGTTATTTCCACAAAACTATACTTAACCTTTAAGCGACGATATGCCGTCTCGCAGACCGCCCCATGTTTCTGTATGTGGGTCTCTCTCCCCTCTGGTGTAAAAGATTATTTATAATACTAGTTGATCAAATTTATTAATTTCTTGCTTATTTCAATGTCCCTTCATATATACTTGTATAAGATAGACTACAATAAGTATTCATAAATATTCATAAGTATGAAAAAGTCATGTCCATACTTAAAGATTAATAACCCCCCAAAAAATAAAAAATTGAGTTTTTTCATAAACAACTCTAACAATTTTTTCCTTTCCATCTCAATATGATCGTGAAGTATTATAAAAATGAGAAAAAAAAACGGGAACCTTTAAGACGTTTTGGGTTAAGTTACATCGAAGACAATCGTATCGTAATGACATTGTAAATGGTTCTAAAGATGTACCCAGGAAACAAAAATCCATTCACTTGCTTTGAATGGTTTTCGAAGTCATCTGAATAGCGTATCTGTCACTGGAATTCCAGATTTCTGCCGATTGGTTTCTAACAAAATTTTACTTGTTATTATTTTTTTGACAGGCTTGTATGCCGCAAAAACCTCTAGAATCTTCTAGAATTAAAAGAGCAAAAGGAATCTAGCAGCCTTGCGTATGATTTCTCTTAATCTCTCAATAATTCATAAATTAAAAAAATCAGGTAAAATATGGTAGCCCAACCTCAAAAAAGTCAGTCTCATTCAAAAAGAGGTAAACCGATTCAATATGACTTTGCTTGAAATGGACATTGTAGTACATTGCAGATTCGAAGCCATTCGAGAAATTGACCGATTCACATAGTCGCAAACAAATTCAGATTAAAAAATCAGAGTCTCCAATTGACAGATGCGCAATTCACGGAGTCGCCTTTTCAATGGTTTTTTTTTCCTGGGTAAAGAAGTCCTTAAATTTGTTTGCCCACTTGGGAACTTCGATTCGCAAGTCGTGGGTCAGCGAGCTCCGATTGGACAAAAATGTTTTTATTCTTTTTCATATTTGTTTACTTGGATCGAAATTTTCGAAGATATATTTTTTCATGTTTATCATTTTGGCATATTTCACATCAAATTCTTCATTTTGTAAATTATTGAGCGTAAGATATATGTAATTAAGATATAAATAATTTGTGTCGCGTTGAAGCTTGAATCGGAAATTGTCTATTCTTTAATTGCTCCTGGGTAGGTAATTCTCAAAAAATATATTTACAAACGAAGTAAAACACATTGTAAACGAATTTCTAAATGTAAACTTGTAACTTTAATACTGACGAAGTAAAATACTGCCATCTCTCTCTATTTCACTTATTGTCACTGCCTGTCACCGAAAAGTTTATTTAAAACGAAAGCGCCATTCTCTTGCTTGTTTTGGTTTGAACCACGTGAATAATTTTTACACAAACAGAATTATTTTGACGCAAGAGTGGATGAAGTATGTCGCAAAAGGATAATGTTTTGCTGCAAAATGATTCTTTTTGAGATAAATGAAAATCCTCTTAACCCTAAATTTAAGCGAAAATTCAATTTGTGTCAAACAGCATCCTTTTGACACGAGAGGACATTTCTCTGAGCATTCAAATTTATCAAATGAGTAAGAGATTAATTTATACAAAGAAGACATTCAAGTAGAGTTTCACATATTTTGTGAATGGCTACTTTTTATTTTTTACTTCGTACTTTTTACTTCTGACTTAAAACATAATACTTTTTAATAATTGATGCTAATAATTGATGTTATTTTTGTTGACCAGAGTAATTAATTAATTATTTTTGATGTAAATATTGTTGATTTAATGGTCAAATAATTTTTCGGCAGCCTCGGTGGCGTAATTGGTTAACGCTCCACTCATGGATAGTGGCGTTCCCGGTTCAAATCCGGGCTGAGGCAGATTTTTTCTCGTTTCGCCAAAAAATTATTTGACCAGTAAATCAAAAATATTTAACATCAAAAATAAATAATACTTTTTACTCCATACTGCATAATTTCGCACTTTATACTTGTTACTTCGAACTTTTTACTTCATATTTTGTACTTTCTCATGCTTTGTACTTCTTATTCCATACTTGATACTTAGTACTTCATTGCGTTTATACTTTGAACTTCATACTTAGTAATTCATATTTCGTACTTCGCAGTTTGCATTTTGTACTCATACATTTTCGTGTAAGGTGATTTCAGAGCGACCGTACGTTATTTCATCTCAATGTAAGTACCTCATTGCATGTACGGTGACTTGCAATCATGGTAAACATTAATGCAATGGATACCGGGTGGTTGTGAATGAATGCTACAGGATCCAGGTGATTTCAGATGAAAGCAATTGCCGAATATCGAGTTCTAAGGTGATAGTAAAAAAAAGTAAAATGATCATTGAAAAAATGCGTTATGCTGACTTAAATTGATAAACTGGATTGAAAAAGTCTAAAATTTCCTCGAAATCCTACGTAATCTCTCGAAACTCTATAAAATCACCCTTTTTGAGAATTTGTCAACATGTAGACTCAAATGTCGCATCAAGTGCATCTTGAATCCTTTGATTCAGTTAAGTGCGCGTCGCATAGCGTTGCGCTCAGGAGTCTCGTCGTCTCGTCGACGCGACGTTGCGACGCGCGAATTGCGTCGTTCTTTGAGTTTTTACCGCTACCCCAAGTATCCACTACCTCTTCCTCTTATTCGACTTCTTCATGCGAATCATGCGCACACTCTCTCATGATGCCTTTGTGTTATTTTCGGCGGAATCACCGACGAAGCTTTAAATAGGACCGAGTTTCCGACGAAGACGGCAGTTCATAACACTGTTTCTACATGCTGGAGCACCGTACGATTTTCGACGTAAGTAATAAACAAAATCATATTCGAACAATTAGGCGCACTTTTTCTTATTGTTTCATTTTTTCCCAACCTTTCGCGCCATCATCTATAATTAAATTTTCCCAACCCCTTTCCTCACCACCCTTTTACGACGTCACACTTGAGTTGCTGTGAATCGAACATTATCTTGGTCAGGGTTGTCAGATGTGTGACCGGAAATTCGGGACAACCACCGACCGGAAGAATCATTATTAAGTTCTTCAATTTTTTCGTACGTAATATGTTTAAAATAGTTGAAGATTGACAAACTTTAATTTTTGTGGAAAATCAAATTAAAAAAAATTAAGTATAGAAACTTGTAATCTAAAAATATGGAATAAAAGATATAAGGTACGAAGATTTAAAATTAGGGATTCCACGAATTTCAATTTTGTTAAAAGATAGAATTTATGAACGTTTAAAAAAGTTAAAAAATTATTATTTCAAAAATACGCTTTGCGAGATGTCAAAATATGCCAAAAAGATCACTAACCTGCTGATAGAGTCGATATTATAGAGGTACTTTAAAAATACACCGTATTTCCCGCTTAAGATGAGGAAGAGGAAAGAAAAACGCGAAAGGATGTGAAAATGGACGTTTTGTACAATTATCCATTCAGTGTTATCAAACTTGTTTATTAATACAGGAAACGAAGACGTAAAAATCAAAGCATATTTACCATCCTAAATTTTTTTTTATATATAAACTTGTTTAATATTTTTGTCAAATTTAACTTCTTACAAGTTCATTCAAATTGATTCAGTCCACTTTTTACAAGTGTTACGCCCAAAACATTTTATTAAAGGGGAGTTTACAGTCATATGTCTAGCTACAGGAAAATGCACTGCATAGAGTTTTTAAGATTTTATTATCTATTTAAAAATTACAGTGTTTCAAATTGGAAAAATATTTTTTCTACATAGATTTCATAAGATGTTTTAGAGTTGAAAAGTAAGTTTGAAGGAAATTATCCAACTGTCGATATTTAATATTTAAAGTAGTTAAAAAAGTTGATAAATCAATTTTTTTTAAATTTTAAATAAAAAAATTCATAAAAATGTAAGGGGTTAGTATCATGAGGGTAATTTTATAATGGTCGAGTATTGATCTCCGACAAATTTTTCCGGAGAGAAATTTTTTAATCCAGCAAATTTTGCCGGTGATGAATGATCTAATCCGGCAAATTTAGTAGTAGGCACATTCTCATCGCGCGCTTCGCGCTCAATAATGTATTCACCTCGCGCTACGCGCACGGACATATTTGCCTGACGCTTTAAGCTCGGTTCGTGCGCTCGCTATTGCGCGCTTTGCGGGCTAATATTCTCTAAGTAAGCTTCATCATTATGACCTGCTTTTGGTTTAATTATGTCAGTTTTACATAAAAAGAAGAACTAATTTACTTAAGGTTCTATCCACCTTAAGGAATACATTATCATCAAGACACTCGCGCTTCGCGCTCGATATTTGGTTTAAAAATCACGTAAACCTCGCGCTCCACGCTCGTTTCTGTTCATCGTATAATAGAAACCCAAAAGTTTGAGCGCGCTTACGGCGCGCGATTTGGTCGTCGCGGTTCTCAACGACCATATGTTATGTTCAATGTTCTTCAGATAAAAATGACTAAATTTGTATTTGATTTAAAATGAAGAAGGAAATTCCGTTACTTCAGCGTATATTTCCGTATCTTTCTAATAAATCATGCAATCAGAAAGATTTTTCCCAACTATCTGAAAAGGGAGGAAAAAAAGTATCTAAGTCGTTTTTGGAACATATATATATGATAAATTTTTAAATAATTATTGAAATTATTTGTGCTTTGGGTTCAGGGGGTCTCTAAACGTGGACATTTGACAAAAACCGGGGGGGGGGGGCGCCGACAAATTTTAAACAAATCTAATACCTTCTCTGGATGAGAATGTAAAAATACAAATTTTCAAGTACCATGAGCATTAATGATAGTTATTTATTGTTTTATTTGTCAGAAATAGTATTGAGAACATAAAAAAAATTAAATATATTGAAAACCCACACACGAGATGAAAAAGAAATTAAATAAGCAAAGTTTTGAGGAGAATGTGCCCACTTATCGGGCAGATTTTTTCAATGTTAATGTTATTTTTTACGAATAAAACAAAAAATACATTTGTCGTATCTTGCCTGGTTTTAGCGAAAAATTAAATTTTTGATTTTTCATTATTTTTTGTGCATAAAAAATGTGAATTTTGGATTTTTTGAGAAAATTCAAAAAGTCGTTATGATAATTTTGTAGGGCGGGCAAAAAGAAATATCTTTCTTGTCTTGACTTTTTTTCGTATCGTGCATTGTTTGGCTGAAAATGTTCATTTTCGTTTCTTCTTTTGGATTTTGAAAATTCTGTAACTCTGAAAATTTTCATTTTATCGAAAAATGTCATGAGAATATTTTGTTCTCCTTTTTGAGTACTATTAATATCCGTCCATAGAATTTTTAAATATTATAAAAAAGTGTTCTAAACAATTTTCAAAATGTACTCACTTTTTGAATTTTCATCCAAAATGGCTGACTAACGAACTTGATCTTCGTTTTAGGACACTTGAAGAGTGTACTGAAGCCCAATCCCAGAGGTTAATTCTTTTGAAAGTTATCGTGCCAACAAACTAAAAATTTAGAGACAGACTTACAGACAGACATTTGGTAAAAACCTGTTTTTTGGTTTCGGGGGGTCTCAAAAGGTGGACATTTGACAAAAACCAGGGGGGTCAAATTTTACACAAATCTAATACCTTCTCTGGATGAGAATGTAATAATGTGCAAATACACACAAACTGTCATAATCAAGAACACTAAGACACTAGACGCCCGTTAAGTTAGCACAACAACAATAAAGTATGCAATTAAAAAAAATGGAATTTGGTTACCATCTGTTCATATTTAGAAACAAACTTTTGTCGTTTGGATGCTGAAACTAAAAAAATATTGCTTTTTCAATATTTCAAAATGACAGGGAATTTTAAGTGGGAAACCTTGTAAAGTACTAGGGTTACATGACCAGTGAATGAACACCCCCCATTGAATGAACATTGCTATGGAAAGTCCAAATATTAAGACTAGGCGCGCTCTGTCGATAATTTTGAGGCATGCAACAGTTAGAATAGGATCTCCTAGAGGGCAGTGCAAACTTTGTTTGGAATTCTTTAACGCCTAGTCTTAATATTTGGACTTTTCACAGCAATGTTCATTCACTGGGGGGTGTTCATTCACTGGTCATGTCACCCTAGTGTAGGCGCCCTGTGAAATTTCACGCAGAAAATGCTACCTGAAATTTGATTTCGCATTATTGTTGCGTTAGTACGTAGAAAAAAGCCTATATGTTTGAAACCATGATTTCGGAGGCTCTGTGTGTGTAAACAATCGCTAAAGATAGAAAAAGCAGGCTTTTGTTTATTGCAACGAACCTATGTGTCTGACAGAAAAAAAGTTGAGTTAAAAAATGGAGGTCTCACAAATATCTACAAAGTGGCGTGTCGTCTGTTAAGATTCGTTCATTTGTTTACTTGGAAAAAAGAAAAACCGTTCGAAAGTGCCTTTTTTTAAATATGCAATTATTTTTGCTATAATTAAGAAAGAAGTTTCAAACATTCAGAAAATATGTCCCTTTTAATCCTAAAAAAGTTTGCAAAACTTCAGTCGAAAATAAGTATTAGTTTTCATGCAAACTCATTTGTTATTAAAAAATGGACTATTTTTCAACGGAATTTCTACAGATTTAGCCGATAGGATACCAACTAAAGTGATATATTCGGGCGTATGTACATACGTGTCTTGACATCATACGCAAGTTGCTACCAACTGTCGTAGAGCGAGAAAACGAAGAATGCGAAACGGCAAAACTTCTCGTATAGTTTTTTTTTTCTCGAGGAGTGGTGGTAAATCTTCCGAAGATACTCCGCACGATCCGCACTTCCTGAGCGTGTGGGATTTCTACTCACTGAAAGCAACCATCCTTTCCATCTTGGCAGACTTCCGCCCACAAACCGTTCGCATCGTCCTCAGCAGCGCGACATCGTCTGGCAACGGGCTCGTCGGCCTTCGACATCCTGGTTGGGCATGGTTGGTTCTCATTGTCATTTCCGAGATCTGTGCAGCGGAGCTGCCTCGCGGTAGCAATGGTGTGCCGGCGCAATCCGCAGCCCTGTTCCCCGCTTTGCCGCATCAAAAACTGCACTTTGTCCGATCAGGATCTTCGCATGTTGCTGCCAGGTGGCCATAACCATAACAGCGATAACACCTAGTGATATTCGTCTTCTTACGGACTCAGCAGGCAACCTACTCCAACTCCCTTCTCAGCTCCACAAAGGCCTTAAGGCTTCCCCTGAAGGCCTTTTTCGTCATGCTGTCTTTGAAAAACGGAAAAATAGTACGGAGTGCTATTTGGCGAGCACAGGTGGGACGAGCAAGCTCCAAGAGATCGCTACTGTTTGCCAAGCATGCAAACCATATTGCGCTTCCGCGCACATGCGCATTGCTGTTGTCGTGTCAGGTGTTATCCCCACTCCACTGCCTAACATTTGCTTCAAAATGTAACATAGTGGAGTAGGGCTCCCGCTTTCCTGGCGCGGGGATAACACGTGACACGACAACAGCAATGCGCATGTGCGCGGAAGCGTGATACGATTCGCAGGCTTGACAAACACTAGCGATTTCTCAGAGGTTGCTCGTCCCACTCCCCACTTACAGGGATACTACTCCTTACTATTCCTTGGTGCTTTGCCCTCTCCAATTTGGCTCTGTCCGAAGTGTCTGCTCAGAGCGTCCTGAACCTCGACTTCGGTGCAGGGAATGAGCTCGCGCACGTTTCTTCCTTTTTCGACTGTTTCCTTGATAGCAGAGGTTAGTTTGGACAAGCCTTCTGCCTCGCTGCGCATCTTTATGAGGACGTCACCGCTCCTCGACTGCCTTACCCTTCATTGTAGCACCAAGGATGTCCGGCTTTATCTTATTTTCAGATCCTTTAGGATCTTGGCGTAAGTTTGTCCCTCAGTCGGGTTTACAAGAACCACTTTAAGTCGCGCGCGTCTCGGGATCTCCTTCTTCTTCGTTGATGGTACAGAAGGAGGTTTCGCCCTCTGCTCGTCTCTCTTTATGGCTGGTGTCCCCGCTCCAACGATGCGGATCCTCAACTTCTTCGACGATGGTCTTAGGGCTGCCGTCACCTGGGGGCTCATGGTATGCGCTCTCGCCCTTTTTCCGTAAACGGGTGCGGGAGCTGCTTCAGCTTCTTTTTCCACCTGAGTCCCCTTGCGAGCCGTGTCCTTCAAGCCTGCTTTCTTCTTAGTTTCTCGTACCTACTTTCTGAAAAACTCACCAATGCGGTATTCGAAACGGTCAAATCGGCCTTCTGTCGAACTGGCGTTTCTTCGCATATCTTCGATGACATAAAATGCATCATCTCGCCCCGCAGTGATCGGCTTGTACATATTACTTTTTGTCTCGTAGAAATCCTCCATTTTCTTGAGTATCTTCTCCAGCTTCCGGATCAGGTTAACCCCCTTTCCCATCGTCTCCTTTGCACGAAGCTTATGGACTCTCACTTCTGAGACTTGTATCCCGCTCCTCCGTCACGTGCAGTTGTCCACAGAACAACTTCTCACAACAGCTTTTGCCCAGAATACCAGATAACTCAAACTCCTCAACGTAACGTCGTTCTAAATTTTAATTCTCCATGCTTGGTCTCAAGAGTAGCTAGGGCAATGTACGGTCCGCAACTATAGAGCCCCGTATGTGGGGTAACGGCCTGAATACTCTAGGAGGCGACCTGGTATCCTAGAAATACCGTATGTAACACCACTCCTTGGTGCCATGCAGCCTTCGCCACGGTGAAAAAGACGGTGAGAAAGACTTCGCCAGGTTGTTGACGCCTTGTCTTGCTCAGAAACTTGGTAGCAACGTGTTTATGGCGTCAAAACACGTACGTACGTTCGAACATACGTACGAATAAATCTCATGGTGGCCTTCTCTCATGCTTCAAGGTTAAGCCTCAGCGTACGGCGTAAGGATATGCAGTCAGTGCCAGTGGTTGGAATAAAGATTTTCGATTTTACTACTTCTCTCAGCTGCATCAGCTATGAATGTGGTTAATTCAATTAAATCTTAGTTAATGCAAGTGAGAAAAGTTGTAAAAATGAAAACGGTTATTCAAACTACACATTTTATTTCTCTAAGTCCCCAATGTATTTTCCCTAGTTAAGTTAAAGGGTACAAGTATAGTAAAACTAACTATAGGAATTTAGTTACATACACACAAATAAGAAAGCAGTTAAATTAACTATTTTCTCTAACTAAGTAAACGCTTAGTTTACGATTTACCAGGAATTTTCGCAGTGCAAGAAAAGTTATGCTGTAACCATTTTAACACAGCACCCGTGTAAGATTAATAGTTTTTTTTCTGCGTCATAACAATTATCATATAAAATCCAGAAAGAATTTATAGACAGTTGTTATGCATAATTGGCTCACTTTATTGCCATCGCAAGTATATATTCGTTTTAAGCTTGAATATCAATTTATTTCAAAGTTTAGTTGACCAGAAGTTCAATTTGTTGAAAATAGAAAATTATACACATTTGGAACTGTGAGTTGTATAGGCAATGACAAGCGTCCTGCGTAGTGATGGGCGCTGCTCGGTATTTCACAGTCATGACCAATCCTGACCGGTCATGACGGTAAAGGTTGGTAAAACGCGGTCAGACCCAAATATTTCCACCAGAAAAGGGTTTTTTATAGAGAAAAGTGATTTAGTTGTTAGGACATACCCTATACTAAACTTTTACAAAAATTTTTTCGGTTCTAAATGTTCCAGTTAATTTCAAAGTAATAAAAATTCCAAAAAGCTGAGCATAGCAGACGACACTTTTGACAGTTTCGCGCGAGTTTCGAGGAGAATTTGAAAATGACACTTTACAAATTTACAAATTACATTGAAAATCTGTTGCATTTACTAAGCAATATTTTTAAAATAATATTTAGCAGTATGCTAAGTTATTTTGAATATCATTTCAATAAATATGACACTTAAATATTAAGTTAAGTACTTTGTATCGTATAGGTTATATTCCCTAAATGAAAATATTGTTTTTTTTGTCTTTAAATAAAATAACATTGATATCTAATTATTATGACTTTAGATTTATGAGTAATTTGTGTAAATAATTTATTATTTGTTATTATTTATATGTGACGAAATTCAATAAGGCAATTATTATCATTAAAAATGGTAACAGTGACAATACAAATAATAACAAATAATAAATTATTTACACAAATTACTCATAAATCTAAATTCATAATAATTATTTATCAATTTTATGTTATTTAAAGACAAAAAAACAGTATTTTCATTCAGGAAATATAACCTATACGATACACAGTACTTAACCTAATGTATAAGTGTCATATTCATTGAAATGATAATCAAAATAACTTAGCACACTACTAAATATTATTTTAAAAATATTACTTAATAAATTGGTCAATTTGTAAAGTGTCATTTTCAAATTCCCCTCGAAACTCGCGCGAAACTGTCAAAAGTGTCGTCTGCTATGCTCAGCTTTTTCGCATTTTTATAACTTTGAGAATAACTGGAATATTTAGAACCGAAAAACTTTTTGTACAAGTTTAGCATAGGGAATGTCCTAACAACTAAACCACTTTTTTCTATAAAAAAAACTTTCCTGTTGGAGATATTTGGGTCTGACCGCGTTTTACCAACTTTTACCGTCATGACCGGACATTACCGGTCAGGTCAGGTATTACCACAGTCAGGCCGAGCAGTGCCCATTACTAGTCCTGCGTCACAGGCGACTTTGAACTTTGCTAATTAATTCACTATGTGGGTGTTTTTTTCAGTTAAAAAAAATAAAAGAATAGCTGAATAACCGCGAATTTTCAATAGCCCGTGAAAAAAATGTCAACGTTTATTGCACTTAATACTTAATAAAAGGTATCTTTATAAAAAAGTAGTTTAATTTTTTTTTTCTTTTTAAAAAATCATTACACATATGTTTCTATTCAACTTAATAATTAAAACATAAATTTTAAAACAAATTATTGGATTTTTTGAGATGTTACTCTATAATTTCTGGATGATAATGGAAAAAAACTTTTCGAATTTGCTTATAAAATTGTACTGCAATTCACAAACTTTCTTCAAAATTGTATCTTAAAAAATCTGCCCGCTTTGCGGGCACATTCTCATGGCGCGCTTCGCGCGCGGCTCGCTTCGCTCGCAAGTTTGAGCGCGCCTAGGGCGCGCGACTGTTGGATCTCGCGCTTCGCGCTCGATCATATATTTATCTCGCGCTTCGCGCTCGATTATGTATTCACCTCGCGCTACGCGCTCGGGCGTATTTGCATCGCGCTTTACGCTAGGCTCCTCTAGATTTTTGAACTTCGTGTTCGACTTCGATGGAAAGAAAAAATTTGTTTGCAAATATTATAAAATTATCAAAACCTCTACATATTAAGTGATTGTTAAATTTGCTTTTATTTTAGACTGAAAAGGAACTTTATTTACTCAAGGTTCTATCGACCTTAAGGAACACATTCTCATCCAGACACTCGCGCTTCGCGCTCGATGTTTGATTTGAAAATAATTTGAACCGAATGATAGAAACAAAAAAGTTTGAGCGCACTTACGGCGTGCGATTTGGTAAATACACTGAGCGCGCACTTTGTGCTTCGTGTTATATGTTCTTCATATACAAATTACTAAATTTGTATTTGATTTCAAATGAAAAGTAATGATATAATTCAGGCGACAAATTTTATTAGTTAACATTTTATTTTAGCTTGTGCCGTTTATCAAAAAAGTTAATTTTTTAATTTTGAATATATTCTTACCACAAAAATTGATTACGGGTGTGTAAGTCTTTTTTGAATGCACAATTTTTGTTCATTTATATGTTTTCGTACCTTGCATTGTTTTTTCAAAAATTTGATTTTTTTTACTGTCAATGTTATTTTCACGAATAAAACAAAAACCACGCATCCTATCGAAACATGAGTCACAATAAATTTGTACCACTTCCTTGGATGAACAAATTTTGTTTCGGTCATTTTTTCGTAGCTGGTAATATTCGTCTGAAAATTTGATTTTTCTATTTTCAATGCTGTTTTTTACGAATAAAACAAAAACTACGCGTCATATCAAGAAGTGAATGATAAGAAATTTGTAGATCTTTTTTAGGTGCACAATTTTGGTGAGATGACCTTTTCTGGTATCTTGCATAGTTTTACAGCAAAATGGCTTTTTTGATTTTTCATTAATTTTTTGTGCGATCAAAATTTGAATTTTTTATTTTTCGAAAAATTCAAAAAGTTGTCATGAAAATATTATAGGGTGTTCAGGAATCAATGTTTTTCTCCTCTTGACTTTTTTTCATATCGTGCGTTTTTCGGCTTAAAATGATCATTTTCGTTTGTTTTTTGGAATTTTGAAAATGCTATAACTCCAGTAATTTTTTTTTTATCACGAAAAGTCATAAGAATATTTTGTTCGTCATTTTGCGTACTACTAATAACCGTACATAGAATTTTCAAATCTTCCAAAAAAGTGGTCTCAAAAATTTTCAAAATGTGCTCACTTTTTGGATTTTCATCCAAAATAGCTGGTTAACGAACTCGTTCTCTATTTTTCGGCCATAAAAAAGTGTGTCAAAGCTCAATCAAATCTGATCATTTTTTCGAAAGTTATCGTGGCTACAGACAGACAGACAGACAGACAGACAGACAGACAGACAGACAGACAGACAGACAGACTACAGACAGACAGACACCTTCGTAAAAATCGTTTTTTCTGACTCAGGAGGTCTCAAAACGTGGAGATTTGATGAAAACCGACTATGTCAAATTTTACATAAAACCAATACCTTCTCATTAGAATGAGAATGTAAAAATTGTAGAAAATTCTAAAACTATTTTCTGTTTTCCTTACGTTGTGAGTAAATACAAATATATATTATTGCTCCCAAGTTTCCTTGTTAATTCGCAGAAAAGTAATAAATAACGGGAAAATTTGGTTCCAAAATAAATAACTTCGTTTTTAAAAGGAAGATTTTATTCCTATTTTAGGTTTTAGTTGTTATTCTTCATTATGCAATAAACTATTTGCTATTCATCTAGAAAAGCTGACAACACACGAGCTCTTTTTATTAATTTCAAGTTAAAAGCATATTAATATAATTTTAGGATGTAGAATAATAATAAAGAGTATAAAAAGTTCATATTAAAGATCAATAATCCTCGGTTTTTAACTTCATTATCTAAGAGTAATGCTGTTACTCCATCAGCCCGTCGTACCCTGACATCGAGTGTTATCAATAAAACGTCAAACTTGGAGCAGCTATTAGTCCCTGCCTTAGATAATCATTATCTTAATAAAAATAAGTTTTAAAGTAATTTAATAATTAAAAAATTTAATGATTTTCTGTAGATAGCTTACATTTATTAGCACGCAAAAAATTAAAGTAGTGATACAAAAATTACCTGGACTATACATATAGACGGCAAAATGTTCAGCTGCATTATTATTTTTATTTTCTTAAATAATGAAGAGACAAGAAAATTTATGAAATAGGAATTTTTGGGAGCGAAAAGTATGTTGCAGGATGCAAAATAAACAACGAGTTTAGGCTTTTGGTAGGGCATTGCCGTGTGCCACATTTGTCAAATTTTGTTGAGCTAGACTGCGTGAGTTTTGCTACGAAGGCTTCAGGAATCATCGCTAAAATTGCAACGCTTTCTTGGCACTCTTTCTCAGTTGACGATCCCAGCTTTTCAAGAAGAAATTACGTATTGGTGATTCCCACGAAGCAATATTATTTCGGATACAAGGCAATAGTCTGCGTTAATCTCAAGGCGAATCCATTCAAATCTGTGCAAATATAACCTTGATTCCATGCCACTAATAATATCGATGATCACATGTTATATTTACATATAAACAAACTCCAAAAGGCATCCAATACATTCGCTTTGTGTTTCATTTAAAATATCTACATTAAATATTCAAGTCTATTTTTATTTTACATTAAAAATAAATTACAAATTGAATTTATTCGCACGCATGCATACGCTATTGGGCGAAAAATTATTTATGAAATTTAGCATGGGCACTAACCATGAAAGATGTACGATGTTAGCAACAGAAATCTTGGATTAGAAATGTCCCAGCTTATCTATACTAACTGCCGTCAAGTGAGGCATGGCCGGACAAAACTTGAATTCTTATATATTCTAACAATAGTAATTTCATTACTATTATTATTTTATTCATTCATTGGACTATTTACGGGCATCACCCTTTTCATACAAAAATATTGGTAATATAGAATTATAGTTTTCCTTCAAACTGTGAAATGACAGATTATAACATATTTATTCTTCTTTTTATTACAGAGACTGGCTTCTATAAAGAGTGATATTACATACATACTTTATTCGAATAAAGTGCGTACCCTTGATTATACGATAATGCACTAAAACATGTTTGCATGTTGTGACGTCAGAATTTACGATTATGTGCATATTATTTTTGCAACTTAGTTTCTTTTCAATTTATTGATCTGCGTTTCGTATTTTTTTACTTAGTAAATCACATAACAAATTTTAAATTCCAATTGTTTTTGAAATGTGATTATTCATATATACACTTAATTCTAAAAAAAGAATACAGCAATTTATGAGTTGTTATTTAGATTAAGATAACATTACCACTTTTGCTTGTATACTATTGTGCCGTCCAAAATATTTTCACATATATATATATATATATATGGGACGTTCTTTGTCAAACGGAACAGAGCTGTGCCCAAAATTTATATGGATGAATTTTAGTCATCGATAGCTTAAAATGTTCCTTTTTGACCCCACTTTATGGACTCGTGAGGCTTTTTCGAAAATGTCAATATGGCGGCTCAATATGGCGGAGAGAAACCACGAAAAAATCGAAAGGTCAAATCAAAAAGCTTGTAAAAAAAAGGATCATCGTTCGATTCCATTGATTAAGGTCGTAAACTGTTGCCAATTGACGTCCTCAAAAAATTAGTGTGGTAGGTTGATGAAATTCAATATGGCGGATCCAAGATGGCGACTAAAATTTAGAAATCGTCAGATTGATGCAAAATTTGGTTTTCGGGGGTTTTTGGGGTCGCTGAACACGAATCCGAGGTCAGATTTTTAAAATTCACAATAGCGGATCCAATATGGCGCCGAGAGACCCTGAAAATCCAGCTAGGTTAAGAAGCAATGAATAACAGAATTGTCTTGGTGGTAAATGTACAGAGGTTTTTGGGGTGGTTGAACACGAATCCCGTGTCAGATTTTCAAAAATCCAATCCAGATTTTCAAAATTTTCCAATCAACATTCTCAATTGAAACCGACATTTTTTTCCATTTAATAAAGACAGGTGAAACAGGTAATATAAAATCCTGGACTTTCTTTGGTTGATATTATTATTAGTCCATATTTTATTTCATACTAAATTACAAAATCATGAGATGACATGCCATGATTTTTTTAAATTTGGTGTATCGTATTGAATTTTGCAAACCTGACTTTGTACTCGTGATCAGCAGCCTGGAAAATTTCCGTAAACCAAATCTGACATCAATCTGCTGATCTTTTTATTAGATTTTTACGATTTTGAGGGTTTAGCCGCCATATTGAATCCTCCATTTGGATTTTTGAAAATCTAACATCGGATTCGTGTTCAACCACCCCAAAACCCCCCGTACATGTACCACCAAGACAATTCTGTTCATTGTTTCTTAACCTAGCTGGATTTTCAGGGTCTCTCGGCGCCATATTGGATCCGCTATTGTGAATTTTAAAAATCTGACCTCGGATTCGTGGTCAGCGACCTCAAAAACCCCCGAAAACCAAATTTTGCATCAATCTGACTACTTCGAAATTTTAATCGCCATCTTGGATCCGTCATATTGAATTTCATCAACCTACCACACTAATTTTTTCAGGACGTCAATTGGCAACAGTTTACGACCTTAATCAATGGAATCGAACGATGATCCTTTTTTTTACAAGCTTTTTGATTTGAGCTTTCGATTTTTTCGTGGTTTCTCGCCGTCATATTTGGCCGCCATATTGAAATTTCCGAAAAGGCGACACGAGTCCATAAAGTGGAGTCAAAAAGGAACATTTTAAGCTATCGACGACTAAAATCCATCCATATAAATTTTGGGCACAGCTCTGTTCCGTTTAACAAAGAACGTCCCATATATATATATATATATATATATATATATATATATATATATATATTATTATTATTTATTACCATTCGGTATTCGGTTTTGATTCCTTGGGATTCGAACCGAAGGGCCTATGACAAAGCCACCGGACGCGTCCTCGGGTTGCGGATAGAGGGTCCCTGTACCAAGGGTTTCTGCTGAATATGGTTACAATAATTAATAAGCAGTCGCGGACAATTGTCCAGGGATGGTCCCGAAGGAATAACCCCCAAGCGGAGGCGTAACAACCGTGCCGAAAGCTGAATGGAACCTGGGTGTGGTGTCTCAAACGGTGACTCTGGGATACCGGGCGACCTCTCAGAGTATCAGCCTTATCCTTGCACGCGGGGCTCTACAAGGATGGACTAACCCTTTTCCCTAGCTGCTCGTGGGAACAACAATGACAACACCAAACATAGTTGTAGGAAGTGCGGTTCAAAACAATCGAACGCGCAGGGCTCCCGACAATGGGTCGGACAACAATGCCGACTACCCTAGAGTTGGGGGAGCCAATCAAGACGGAGTCAATGCGATTGACCGGCGGAATCTCGTTTCTTTTGAGTGGACGGATCGATTCAGGGACGACCTGCTGGAGTGCTATGATACCAGTATGGCCCCTGAACGAAAAGGTTACATGGCGCGACTGCATGCTCTGTGGTGCGAGAAACACCCAGAGCTCTCGGATTTTTCGCAAAAACGGCTGCGAAACCGTGCCGAGGACCTCCGAAAAAGGGGTTATATAAGCGGAGCGCCTACACAACCGCAGCCAGAACAAGCCGGCAACAGAGAAAGAGAGGCGACACTGAGACCAGCCTCGAACAGGCATCCAATAGAGGGAGAACGATGCTTCAAGACCCGGAGAAACATCAACATTCAGGTTTCTCCCAAGCCCAAAGATCTGACTGAACTGGATGATGAGCTTCGTGGAGATTTTTCCGAAGAATCCGACCTCTGGACTATCAATTGTAGTGTGTACAATGCAGCGAGAACTTTGGCAGATGCAAACCGTAAAACAAAACCAACGGTTGATCATAAGACCAAAAGACGAATGCATCAACTTAGCACAAAGATAGGCTGGGCAAGACAGTACGCATCCCGCATTCAGTGTGTGATTGACTACATAACATCTGGCAGGACTTTCACTGCCAAAGGTTCGACAGTTCACGCGCGAACTGCGGATCCGTCATCACACAATCAACAAGTCAAAGCTACTGACCATCAGGCAGCATATTGTTGACAGAATACGAGTACTATCTGACGCTAGGAGAAGTCTAGAGCGGAGAGAGAGGTGGGTCAGAGAAAATCAACAGTTTTCGTCTGACCCATCTCGACTCTTCCAAGACCCTCCAGTTACTGTCGACCATCCGCCCAAACCAGAGGAGGTCGAAGCATTTTGGAGAGAAGTCTACGAAGTCCAACATCCACTTAAAGAAGGCTCAAAGAACATAAACAGCTTCAAGGAGCTGTGCAATGCCCTCATCACAGCTGAGGAGGAACGCCCACCTATCACTACCGAGGAGGTGAAAAACGTATTAAGAGGCATGAAGAACTATTCCGCTCCGGGACCAGATGGCATCAAGACCTTCTGGTGGAAGAAGTTTCCTTCAACCCACCAGCATCTGGCCCGAATTTTTACCTCATATCTAAAGTCGGAAGAGCCTATTCCGGGGTGGTTGGTGGAAGGGCGCACAGTGCTCCTGCCGAAGACGGGCAACTTAGCTGACCCTAAGAATTACAGGCCAATAACTTGTCTGAACACACTGTATAAGATCTTCACAGCTATCCTAAATGATAGGATTGTTCGGACAATTGGACCTGTATGGCGAGAGATGTATGAACAACGTGGCTCAAAGAAAGGCGTAGGAAAACCTAAAGGTTCATCCACACATCGTGAGGTGCATAGAGACATTAATGCCGCTTTGGAAAACCAGATTTACTATCTCATCTGGAAAACATCGTGTGATCACTAACAGTATCCCCTTTCAGAGAGGTGTATTTCAGGGCGACACCATGAGCCCTCTCCTCTTTTGCCTCACATTATTGCCTCTATCTCTCGCACTTCGCCATTCCGAAGGGTATCTCTGCGGAAAACCTGGAAACCGAAAGCATAAGGTCACTCATGTATTTTACATGGATGATCTTAAGATCTATGCTAGGAATCTAGAGAAACTACATATAGCTCTGAAAATTGTCAAAGAGTACACTCAAGAGATTGGAATGGAATTCGGGTTAGAGAAATGCGCCAAGGTTAATTTGAAGAAAGGAAAACTTAATGGCATCCGCGAAGATCCTGAGCTCGTTGACAGAAGCGCTATACGACACCTTTGCGCTGGAGAGACCTATACATACCTGGGCGTGCCACAGAGCCGCATTCAGGACGCGACATCTATAAAGGATACTCTCCGATGCAGATACAAACGTCTCATCCGGCAGATTTGGTCTTCCGAACTGTCGGCGAGAAACAAAGTATCTGCAACGAACATGCTTGCCGTCCCAGTAGTACTCTATTCATTTGGAGTGGTTCCATGGACGAAGGACGACCTCAGATCCCTTGATATCGGGACGCGAAAGGTTTTGCACATGAACAAGAGCATGCACCTTAAGTCTTCTGTTCCGCGACTTTACATCTCACGCCGCCTAGGTGGTCGCGGAATACTGAATCTTGAATGTCTTCACAACAGACTCATTCTGGGTACAGCACATATAGTTGCAAATGGACAAGACCCTCTTCTTAAAATGGTCAGGAAACACGAAGAAGTGGGAAAAGGGGCGTTTCTGTACAAAGCAGCGGAGGAGGCTGCTGAAACACTCGGCCTTGACTTCAATATTAGGGGTGACCAAAATGCAACAAATCTTATCCATTTTGAATACTCACTCCTGAAGGCCCGGATTAAGAAAGCACAGGAGAAAAACTTCCACGAACAGCTCCTCGACAAGAGGATGCACGGCATCTTCCACAGAAATGTGGAAGATCAGTCGATGTCGTATGAGCTAACGTTTGCTTTCCTTAGATCACCCGGATTGAAGTCGGGCACGGAGGGCTTCATTTTGGCATGTCAAGACGGTGTCATTTCCACTCTAGCATACCGTCGCCACATTTTGAGCCAAGACATTCCCGATGATAGTTGCAGAGCGTGTCATGCACACCCCGAGCATCTAGGACACATACTATCTAGTTGTCCAACTCATGCGGGAACGACCTACATCCAAAGGCACAATGCGGCACTAAGAGTGCTTTATTACCATCTCTGTCACTCTTATGGCATTAGCCCAAATACCTCTCCGCTAAACGCTCCTAGAGAAATAGAGTCAATTGTCGAAAATGAGAAGTGCCGCATATACTGGAACTTCATATTCTCGACAATTGTTTCTGTTGCGCACTCGAGGCCTGACATAGTTCTCCTTGACTTCGAGAAACGAACCATGTTTGTTATCGAATTTTCGGCACCAGCTGACAAAAACGTCACAGCCAAGGAGAAAGAAAAGAAAGAGAGGTATAAAGACCTTATAAGGGAGTTGCGACGGTTATACCCGGAATATTCTGTTAAGCTAATCGTCTTGATCATCGGCGCTCTTGGAAGTGCCAAGGTTTCACTGGTTAATAGCCTGAAAAGCATCCCTGCGTGTCAAAAAAATGCTGAGACACTTGCGGGGAAAATGCAGAAGGCGGTCGTCCTTGGGTCGCTCCGTGTCCTCAGGGTGCACGAGACTTTTGCCGGACCATCGTACTGAGTTCGTCGCAGACTGTAACCACCTATCTCACGGTCGTGAGACGTGGTTACAGCTGAAATTTTACCGCGATTTCGCTGGGAGCGGGTGCAATTTTTTGATTAGCACCCGCTCCCGGCGAAATCCTGCGGTTGTCCGTATGACAAACTTTTAACTATATATATAATTTTAAAAAAAGTTAAACAACCACCGCAGGGTCCCACTAAGAGCAACTGCCATCCAACAAAATGTCAATAGCCCCCAGTAGCACCGCGGTAAATCACACCTATGGCCACGTCTCACAACCGTGAGATGGGTGGTCATAGGCAACGACAAAATCACAACGACAGGCCGGCGAAACCCTCGTGTGTCTTGAGGACACGAAGCGACCCAAGGATGACAGCTTTCTGCATCCATCTCGCAAGTGCCTTGGCATATTTTTGGCACGCGGGTATGGCTTTAAGGTTACGAACCAGTGATAGTTTCGCACCTCCGAGAGCACCTATCACAAGGACAATTACTTGTACCGAATATTTTGGGTACAGTCGTTGTAGCTCTCTTTTAAGGTCTTGATACCTCTCCTCTTTTTCTTTCTCCTTTGCAGTGATGTTGTATTCGGACGGAGCCGAGAATTCGATCACGAATATAGTTCATTTCTCGAAGTCTTGGAGAACAATGTCAGGCCTCGAGTGCGCAACGGAGACTGCTGCCCGAAAATCGTAGTTCCAGAAAATTTGGCACTTCTTGTTTCGGACAATCGACTCTATCTCCTTTGGAGCGTTCGGCAGGGCAGGGTCACGGCCAACACCGTAAGAGCGACAAAGATGGTAATAAAGCACTCTTAGGGCCGCATTATGTCTATAGATATACGTCGTTCCCGCGTGGGTCGGACACCCTGATAGTATGTGTTCTAGGTACTCAGCGTGTGCATGACACGCTCTGCACCTATCACTGGGAACTTCTTGACATAAAATGCGCTCACGGTATGCTAAGGTGAAAATGACACCGTCCTGGCATGCGAAAATAAAACCCTCTGTACCTGAATTAAGCCCTGATGATTTGAGGAAAGAAAAAGTTTGCTCCTTCGACAAGGACTGTTTTTCTACATTCTAGAAGTGAAGCATCTAGATGAAGTAATGCACTTTCCTCACTTCTGATGTTAAAATTCAGGCCAAGGGTCTCGCCCGCTTGCTCCGCGGCTTTGTAAAGGAACGCTCCTTCGCCAATCATCTCGTGGTTCCTGACCATCTTTAGGAGAGGATCTCTGCCATTCGCAACGATGTAAGCTGTACTTAGAACAATCAGGTTATGAAGACACTGGAGATTCAGAAGTCCGCGTCCGCCTTGACGGCGTGAAATATATAATCGTGGAACTGACGAATTGATATGCAAGCTTTTATGCATATGCATGATCTTACGTGTAATGACATCAAGGGCCTTAAGCTCGTTATTCGTCCATTGAACTACCCCAAACGAGTAGAGTAGAACCGGGCGGCAAGCATGTTAGTCGCAGATACTTTGTTCAACGCCGACAGATTGGAAGACCAAATCTGTCGAAGAAGATGCTTGTATCTGCTTCGGAGAGACTCCTTCACTTACTTTTCGTCCTGAATGCGGTTTTGAGGCACGCCCAGGTATGTATAGGTCTCTCCAGTATTAAGATGTCTGATAACACTTATATCCACAAGCTCAGGGTCCTTGGGAACGCCAGTAATCTTTCCTTTCTTCAGATAAATTTTGGCACACTTGTCCAAGCCAAAGTCCATCCCAATCTCTCCTGTATAGTTCTTGACAATATTTATAGCAGTTTGAAGTTTGCTTCTACCAGAGGCATAGATCTTCAAGCCATCCATGTAAAATACATAAGTGACCTTATGCTCGCGCTGATTAGTGTCGCCACAGAGGTATCCAGGAGAATTTCGTAGTGCGAGAGATAGAGGCAAAAGTGTGATGCAAAAAAGCAAAGGGCTCACGGTATCACCTTGAAAGACGCCCCTCTGGAAGGTGACGTTGTTCGTTGTCACACGATAATTTCTAGATGAGATAGTAAATCTAGTTTTCCAAAGAGGCATCAATCTCTCTATGCATCTCACTATGTGTGGATGTACCTTCAAGCTTTCCAACAGACAGATGATAAGTCTATGAGAGGTTGAATCGAAAGCTTTCCGGTAGTTAATCCAGGCCATTGACAGGACGCGCTGATGGGCTGCAGCGTCTTTACAGACACACCTGTCAATCAGCAGGTTCTCTCGACAGCCTGCTACACCATTTTTCGAGCCACGTTGTTCGTACATCTCTCGCCATACAGGCTCAATTCGTCGAACAATCCTGTTGTTGAGGACAGCTGTAAAGATCTTATACAGCGTGTTTAAACAAGTTATTGGCCTGTAATTCTCTGGGTTGGACAAGTTGCCTTTTTATGGCAGGAGTATAGTGCGTCCTAACACCAGCCACTGCGGAATGGGCGTCTCCGACTTTAAATATGAGGTGAATATGCGGGCCAAATGTTGGTGTATAAAAGTAAACTTCTTCCACCAAAAGTTCTTGATACAATCTGGTCCATTAGCGGAAAAGTTCTTCGTGCCTCTAAGTGCTTTTTTCACCTCTTCGGCAGTGATTGATGGACATTCCTCCTCAGATTTTATGAGGTTGTCGCAAAACTCCTTGAAGCGGATGATATTTTCAGTATCTTCTTTCAACTCTAGTGTTTTCGGGAGCTTGTACACCTCTCTCCAAAAAGTCTCTACCTCCTTGGGCTTGGGTGGATTTTTGACAGAAACAGGTAGATCGCTGAAGAGGCGCGATGGGTCAGCGAGAAACTGTTGATTCTCCCTGATCCATCTCTCCCTCTTCTGTATTCTCCTTCTTGATTCAGATAGCATCCGCATTTTGACAACAATATGCTGCTTGATTGTCGGCAGCTTTTACTTGTTCAGTGTGTGATTGTAGATCCTCAGTTCTTGGGCGAACTATCGAACCCTTTCCGTGAACGGTCTACCAGATGTTATGTAGTCAATCCCACGCTGAACACGGGACACATTCTGTCTTGCCCATCCAATCTTCCTGTTTGGTTGATGTAAGCGTCTTTTGGTCTTCTGATCCATCGTCGGTTTTAGCCTTCGATTTGAATTAGCCAAAGCTCTCGCAGCGAAGAGGCCGATCTCCTCCGAGATATCCT
>CAKNYM010045088.1:0-60513 GCA_932195095.1 Andricus curvator | reverse complement strand
AGGATATCTCGGAGGAGATCGGCCTCTTCGCTGCGAGAGCTTTGGCTGATTCAAATCGAAGGCTAAAACCGACGATGGATCAGAAGACCAAAAGACGCTTACATCAACCAAACAGGAAGATTGGATGGGCAAGACAGAATGTGTCCCGTGTTCAGCGTGGGATTGACTACATAACATCTGGTCAAAATGCGGATGCTATCTGAATCAAGAAGGAGAATACAGAAGAGGGAGAGATGGATCAGGGAGAATCAACAGTTTCTCGCTGACCCATCGCGCCTCTTCAGCGATCTCCCTCTTTCGGTCGAAAATCCACCCAAGCCCAACAAGGTAGAGACTTTTTGGAGAGAGGTATACAAGATCCCAAAAACACTGGAGTTGAACGATGATACTGACAATGTCATCCGCTTTAAGGGTTTTGGCGACAACCTCATAACATCTGAGAAGGAATGTCCATCAATCACTGCCGAAGAGGTGGAAAAAGCACTTAGGGGCATGAAGAGCTTTTCCGATGCAGGACCAGACAGTATCAAGAACTTCTGGTGGAAGAAGTTCACTTTTACACACCAACATCTGGACCGCATATTCACCTCATATTATAAATATATATATATATTTATATATATATTATACCTCATACTCGGAAACGCCCATTCTGCAGTGCCTGGTATTAGGACGCACTATACTCCTACTAAAAAAAGGCAACTTGTCCAATCCAGAAAATTACAGGCCAATTACTTGTTTGAACACGCTGTACAAGATCTTTACAGCTGTCCTAAACAACAGGATTGTTCTTAGAATTGAGCCTGTTACTGCTAATTGTCAGGTGCGTCTGCAAATGCGCAGCAGCCCATCAGCGCGTCCTTTCAAAGGCCTGGATTGGCTACTGGAAAGCATTACTCCATCTAGATGCTTCACTTCTAAAAGCCGAAGTGAAGAAAGCAGAGGTTGAAAAATTCCGCCAACAGCTACTCCACAAGAAAATGCACGGAAGATTCACAGAAATGTAGAAAACCAGTCCTTGTCGAAGGAGCAAACTTTTTCTTTCCTCAGATCATCACGGCTTAATTCAGGTACAGAGGGTTTCATTTTCGCATTCCAGGACGGCGTCATTTCCACCTTGGTATTCCGTGACCGCATTTTATGTCAAGAAGTTCCCAGCGATAGGTGCAGAGCGCGTAATGCACACGCTGAGTACCTAGAACACATACTATCTGGGTGTTCCACTCACGCGGGAACGATGTACCTCTACAGACATGATGTAACCCTAAGAGTGCACACTCGAGGCCTGACATCGTTCTCCAAGACCAAAATTTTCGGTTAAAGTAATTGTTCTTATGATCGGTGCTCTCGGAGGTGCGAAACTATCTCTAGTTCGAAAACTTAAGGCCATACCCGCGTGCCAAAAATATGCCAAGGCAATTCCGAGATGGATGCAGAAAGCTATCATCCATGGGTGGCTTCGTTTCCTCAAGACACACTAGGGTTTCGCTGGCCTGTCATTGTGATTTCATTCTGCCCTGTGACCACCCATCTCAAGGTCGTGAGACGTGGCCATAGGTGTGATTTACCGCGGTGCTACTGGGAGCCAGTGTCATTTTTAGATGGCAGTTGCTCCCAGTGGGAGTATATATATGTCGTAGCCCAGTATCCGAGTCCGTCCTTTTGCTAAGTTCCTAGGAACTAGGCTAAACGGCGCCGAATAGACGAATTTACCTGTGAAATCTTTTGTTAGTCTATCGGGCGGATCAGGTCAGGAAGTTAGCCTAACGATCGACTGACTAATCTAATGGCCAAAGGCGTTCCAGGACGTTAGAATAACTTCATTTCAATGAAGAGGAGTCTAAAGGAAAGGTATACTTATATTTCAAATTGCGTGAAAAGTTATAAACACATTGTATTAACAAAAAGTCCACATCAGGGGTTATTCGTCTTCAAAGTATATTTGTGCTCTGAAATTGCATGCTTTCCTCGTTAGGATGATACGTGGCCACTAAAATTTAAGATTATATGTTATCAATTAATCATGTGAACGAATTATATAAACAAATATACAGCGCAGATATTTATAGGCAGAAGGAAATCGTTTTATCTTCTTGTCTTTCTGTAATTATACACTTGATTCCCAAATTAAGGACCCTCACTATATGCTATTCCGAGAAGTGCTGGACTGCTGGCCTCGTGTGGCCTCGAAATGTGGGGATGTGCGGAGCAAGGAAGACGGTGCTCACACTAACACTAATATAAAATGGTCCACACCGTCACTGGCTGTTTACGATTGGATGCCTCCGAGATAAGCTGCAGGCCAAGGCACGCAATGCCCGAAACCGTGCTTAACTCGGGAGTTAAGTGTATTACCAATGATGTTTTCTGAAAAAATGTTGACATTCATTCATATTTCTTCATTTGATAGACAAATAATGTAAACAAATGCACATTATAGGCGTTTATAAGCGGAAATAAACGTTCTTTCTTCTGCTGATCTTGTTGAAATTATATTACCAATGATGTTTTTTAGAAAGAATTTGCCATGCATCACTAATCGTTTATTTTATAAACAAATTATATATACAAATGTATATTGCAGGCATTTTTCGGTAGGAGGAAATCGTTTTTTCTTTTATTATTTTTCTCAATTATATTGACAATGATGTGTCTAGACAAAATTTTGTTATTCGTCACTTAACATTATGTTGGCAATGTCTTTTACATGAACTCCTGTCAAACAATAGAACTTATAAAATTTATAAACAATTGTCACTGTCAGTATATTTCCACTTTTTACTCAGCTTGCATCTTTAAGAATCACTTATTTTACGTTTGTTTCAAATTACCTCATAAACAATGAATGAAAAACAGGGGACTTATAAAAACGCAAGAATACCGCTATTGCTCTGTTATCTCAACATAAGTACGATGAAGGACGCTTTCTTTTTGTCCATAAATGCCTAACATTTACATTTTCTCATATACTTCGTTCATGAAATGAGAAAATAGTGGAAAGTGGCAAAACGTTTTTTATAAACATCATCGGAAATATAATTTCAACAACACTAGAAGAGGAAGCGATTTATTAGAATCATAAATTAATGTAATGATTAACTAAAAATAATGTGCAGTAGGTTGGATTAAGAATTTTTTTCAAAGTTATAAACAAGCTATTGAACAAAAGTCAGTTTTTCGTGATTCGGAATGATTAGCTATTTATGCTGTATCATAAATAGGCTTCATTTTTTTGCGGAGTCAACTCGACATGTATTGTTAAAGACTCCTTGCTCTCATATTTTTCATAGTGATAAAAACTGTTATTATATAAACAATATTTATAAAGGAGAGCACATTTTCACAATTTTTTCATGGAGAGGCTTAATAATCGCTTAAAGAATTAGTAGCTTCTATCAATTTAAAATACATATGACAAGTCATTTCTAGTTCATTCCGCAAAAAAAATTTGGCTTATTTATGAAAAAATCGTCAGAATGTGCATTTTTTAAATGAAAATTGTTTAAATAACAAAAAGTTTTTGCCATTAAAAAAAATATGACAGCTAGGAGTCTTTGGCAAGACATTTCAAGTTGAGTCCGCAATAACAAATGAAGCCTATTAATGTAAAAACGGTTAAAGTGTGGATATTTTTAATGAAATTGTTTAAATAATTAGTAAACGGCAGTTTTTCTTAACAAGTTTTAAGTGCGAATTATTATCTGTTATATTTCATATAAAATCTATGGATTTAAAATAGCTAATCATAGCGAATAAAAAAAAATGAATGAAGTTCAATAGTTTGTTTATAACATGTTTTGGAAATTATATAAAACTCTGTCATTCATAATCATGAAATAGAATAATGTAATTAACAGTTCACGCAATTTGAAATACAAATGTACCTTTCCTTTAAACTTCTTTTCATTGAAATAAAGATATTCTAACGTCCCCTGGCGGACCGAACGAACGGAACGGATACGCTTCAGCGTATCCTTATAGTATCCACATCGTATCCTCTCCGTATCATTCAAGAAAAACTCATTAAAAAAGAAAGATTAACATTTCACTTGTTGAAATTCGGATTCTACGTGAAATTTTGAGTTAAAAGGTCACAGAATAATCGCAATAGTTTTTCATGCAACATTAAAAACTTTAAAAAAATATAATACTTATCGATGACGTGCGCTGAAGGCGACTTCAAACGCATCGTCGTTCAGTAGCAGTTAATAGGCGTTATCCGTCGACGATGCGTTTCAAGTCGCCTTCAGCCCACGTTATCGATAAGTATTATATTTTTTTAAAGTTTTTAATGTTGCAAGAAAAACTATTGCGATTACTCCGTGACCTTTTAACGCAAAATTTCACGTAGAATCCGAATTTCAACAAGTGAAATGTTCATCTTCCTTTTTAAATCAGTTTTTCTTGCATGATACGGAGACGATACGACGAGGATACTATAAGGATACGCTGTAGCGTATCCGCTCCGTTCGTTCGGTCCGCCAGGGTCCTGAAACGCCTTTGGCCATAAGACGAGTCGGCCGATCGTTAGGCTAACGTCCTGACCTGATCCGCCCGATAGATTAACAAAAGGTTCCGCCTCTGACTTTATAGTAAATATAGATGGAAAGGTCCGATTAGTAATTGGTGACGCACTTTGGAATATTAGGAGTTTATTTAGTAAACTCATAAAAATTATCATACAAAGAATAAAGAAAGGATCTTAACTTTAATCATGCACAATATCGCACTTATTATAATCACGCTCACTCAGTTAGTTTCGCCGGCTTCTCGCCACTTCCGACTCTCACGCTCAACGCTCTCATTTCATTACACGTTTCAAGTGCTCGTTCGCGACTGACTCCTGCTCCTGCATCTCTCCGCACCCGCGACGTTCTTTTCCCCTCGTCGCGCCATTTCAACACTTCACGAGACTACGCAATACAACGAACTGATCAAAACGCTAACACTTGGCCGTCCTATCGATTAACTCGGCCTCGAGTTAAAAAGCCAAAAGTTATTTTTCGAAAAATCTTTACAGGAGAATTTTTAATAACTAACATTAACTCCGTAACGCTGAGGTGGTCGCCTATTTCGCTTCGGTCGTCCTGACTCATTTTCTACATTATTTATTCCGGGATCGCTCTCGCTGTCAACCATTTCATTACCTCCTACTCTGAACGCTCTCTCTCCTCCGCTTGAGATCACGGGGGGGGGGGGGGGCTACGACAATTCAAGCTGACTCGCGTGCGCTGTAGAAGCATATCTGTGGCCCCTCTTATCAACTCTCATATCAGCAATACAATATGTATCAGAAGGATAAATTGCTGTTATCACCAAAGGAGCTCTAAATTTTTTTTGATGCCCGAAGCCACGATGACATCGATGTACTTCTACATGATATAGTTTCGTTCCAGAAATTGAATGCGCAGCGAGTGGAAAGAATAAGAGGTCCGGAGAAATCAACTAAGCCTGAAGCAGCGAGCGGAAAACTGGGTACGAACAAAGGGCTGTTCACTCTCGAGTTGAGACTCGAGCGATCTAAATACTCCTAGAGTGACTCTATCGCGACTCCAAAATGAGAGAGAGTTTGCAGGATTTAAAAGAGTTAGCCGAGGTGTAAGAGTTGCTAAGAGTCCATAGGAGTCGAGCCGAGTTCTACTCGAGTTGATGGGAGTGGGAGTGTGTTCCTGATTCTTGAGTCATAATCGACACATTGGATTGTGAACGTCGGGTGTAGTTGACCTGTCAGTGCAAAATTTTCGTGCAATTATTTTCCGGCATTTCCCAAACAACCTGATAATACTCCAAAGCGCAAGCGACCGCGAGTCGTTAGAGTCGCTAGAGTTTAGCCGAGTCGCATGGAGTATCCGATCACTCGAGTCTTAACTCGAGAGTGAACAGCCCTTTGGGTACGAACTCACCGCAATCAAATGGTGAAAAATTCAAAACAGCGTATACGAAGCAGAAAAAGGTTTCAGACAAACCCTTACGAGGACAGTTTGATCGATGACCGCCTGTCGCAAATGCAGTGGGAGAGCCTAAATGTTATAACTGTCATCGATACGGAAATCTCTCAAGAAATTGTTCCAAACCGCGAAGAGAAGTCTCTTGTAAGAAGTGTGGGGCGTAAGGTCACGCTCATCCTCCATGCACGGTGCCGGAAAAATCTGAAGGTTTTCAAATTTCTCACATGAAAACATATATCAAGACAGTGATAGTGAACGGTAAAGAATTTATTGGACAAATAGATCTTGGTAGTTCCGACTGCGTCATTAAAGAATCAAAAGAGTGTTCGCGGCTCCAGATGATCACCAAGTAGTTGACATGATGATCGAAAGGTCATTCACAGATGCACCTACAGTGGGCTACAGAAAGCAAGGCGACAACTTGATAATGGGGAAACGTGATGACTCGTTTGTTTTTGAGTTACATACCAAAAGTGCCTGTGAAGATAAATTTCAAATCGCGAGTGAATCCAAGTTACCCCCGCGGTCAATTTGTTTCATCCATGTGTATTCTGGGCAAATCACGATTTACGTATCCCATTTGTTGAAGCGAGTGATCAAAATCAACTCTTTGCGAAGGGCGATACAGTGCTTCGAGGTGAAATTTCATCCATTTCAGTACTCGAGTATTTGTCAATAGGAAGAAAATGACCAATTTTGGAAGAGGAAGTCATTTGCGAAGGAGAGCCGTCGAAGGAAATTAAATAGGATCTCGTCAATGTTTTAAATGTTTATCGGAATGCGGTTTCTAACAGTATGAGTGAACTTGGTTGTACATCCTTCATTATATGCAGGTTATATGCAGGTTCCTTTGCCAAAGGTAGCTGGGGTCAAATCTGCCTTTATTACGCCAGATGAAACAGGCAAATTTACAAGAATGGTATTTGGCCTTATGAACGCACCATTATACTTCTCAAATTTAATGTACAATGTTTTGGGACCACTACGAAATAAGAATATATTATTTTAATTAGACGATATCTTAATTCCAGGAAAATCTTGGGAAGAGTTAAAAGAGCGTTTAATTTTAGTTCTTAAAGCCTTATCCGACGCGGGCTTAACGATCAATTTGAAAAAGTGTCTATATCTCATGACTGGAGTAGATAACCTTGCATTTGAAATTTCCGGAGAAGAAATTAGACCGAGTGTAGACAAAGTAAAAGCGATTCTCGAATTTCCTGTGCCTAAAAATGCGCATGAAGTTCGTCGATTTTTGGGCTTAGCAGGTTTTCTGAGGCGTCACACATACAAATTTTTTGAGATTGTAGGTCCCTTATATGATCTTCTCAAAGAAAGTTCTTTGATTACATGGCGCGAACGCGAATCTGAAGCTTTTGAGAAATTGAGAAACAAAATAGGTTCTTATCCAATTTTGCAAGCGTATTCTGAAAAAAGAGATACTGAATTACATACAGATGCTAGCTCGAAGGATTTAGCGGAAATGATATCACAACACGCAGAAGATACCAAATTTCACCCGGTACATGCGGTCAGCCGCGGAACAAACAATGCCGAGCAAAATTACCATTCCAGCAAATTAGGATTACTTGTGATTATTTTGGCAGTTTGTAGTTTGAGAACTTGGTTGATTAATATTAAATATAAAATTGTAACTGATTGCAGAGCCCTACTTGATCCCAATACACAAAAGACAAAGAATCCACAGATAATTCGTTGGAATAATTTAATTACTAATTATAATTTTGAAATTGAGCACCGAGCAGGAGAAAAATTACCTCATGTGGATGCCATGAGTCGTGCGCCTGTAAGTGTTAAGAAGGATAGCGAGTTATTGGAGCGAGAAATAGGAACCTATTCTAAATTTAAAATTCAAAGCTTTTTCGGGATTCAATTGTGTGCAAAACTACGAATCTTGCCGACGTTTCGTGAACACTGCAGTTCACTTCTTCAGGGCTGACCTGAAACTGAAGTTTCAGGTTATGTTGTTCTGATATATATTCTCTACGATGCCTGTGATTGGCCAGAGAGCCCCATGGTGGGGACTAGTCGAACTTGATTGGCCAATTAAGTCTTTAAAAAAAAAACTCGGGAGGACGGAAAGCCAAATCGGATTGGTATTATATCCATTGTCGCTATTGATGTTATTATGGTGTTTTAAGATTTCGATTGCTTTTCTATGGTTGCTTGGAAAAATATTGTAAGTTTTTGCTATGGCGGTTGTTTTGTCAAATAAAATGCTATGTCCTGTTTCGATATGATGCTCAGCTAGTACTGATTGCGTGAAATGTTTTAGCCTGACTTTACTCTCATGTTCCTTTACACGTTGGCTCACCGCCCTCCGGGTTTCTCCAATATAGACTTTGCCACAAGAACAAGGGATTTCATATACTCCCGGATCACTGAGAGGTGCCTTTTTATCTTTAGGGTTGTTTAGAAGTTGTCCTATTCGTTTTTCTCTCTCTTTCTTTAGTAGGTTGTGTTTACTTGTTTTTTTGAGTGTATTTTCTTAATGCTTTATCAATTTGTTTGTTTGTGTAATCGTTTTGTACTAGGATTTGTTTAACATTTTGTAATTCCTTTTGTAAGTTAGCTTTATCTGTTATGGAGACAGCTCTGTATACAAAAGAATTGATGACCGATTGCTGTTGAGATGGGTGGTGGTGGGAGGAGGCATGTAGGTATCTGTTTGTATGGGTGGGTTTTCTGTTAACTTCATGTCCTAATTTGTTACCAGATATTTTGTAAACTAATACGTCCAAGAAAGGCAATTTTCCGTTTTGTTCAATTCCATGGTGAACTGGATATTAGGGTGGAATCGATTGAAACTTCAGTTTTAGGTCAGCCCTCAAGAAGTGAACTGCACACCTGAAAAAGCTTTAAATTTATTATAATGAATCATCGTGGAAGCATTAAATCTATTATTGAAGAACTCTACGGGGAGAGTTTTCTTACTAAAACTAACACTTTTAGTAAGCTCAGTTCTTCTCAAGCTACGCTACTAACATGTTTAGCTTTCCTAAAACGGTGTAGGGACAATAACATCGTCTCAAAATTCTTACAGTTGAAAAACCATTTGGAAACATTTAAATCCATATCAATTCTACATAAAACAAGTTTGCTTCTCTTGAAAGAAAGAATACAACATACCAAATTTGTCTTGCACACTACCTCCAAAAAGCTATTAGAACTTCACCTTTTCCTATAAAACTCTCTCAGATTTGACATTTTGTCTACATTCGACCGCATATCATTTGACCAATCCCAACGGATTAAAGATCTTTCCACTCAAAAACAACAAATAAAACTTGACAAATTACTTCCAGTGAGGTACGCACCATTAACTAAGACAGTAAAAAAAACATCTCTGACCATGCTCTCAGTAATGAAATTATTTCAGCCTTATCTAAAGGACATAATTTCGCAGTAGCGGCCTAGGACGGCCAACATCTTACGCCAAGCCCAAATTCCCTCCTCAAACTTAACAAAACAAGAAGAAACAGCAATTAAAGAACTCAACCACAATAAAGACATCATAATATTACCCGCAGACAAAGGCAACACAACAGTAATAATGAATAAAGAAGACTATAACAACAAAATCATGGACCTTCTAACTGAAGATACATATAAAAAACTTAAAGAAGACCCTACAAAAACAATAGTCAACAAAAGAAAAACTCTTCTAAATGACTCAAAACTTGACAGCGAAACAATATCTAAATTGATACCTACTAATTCGATCTCTCAAAAACTTTACGGACTCTCAAAAATCTACAAAAACAACATTCCACTCAGACCGATCGTCAGCGCAATAAACTCACCAACTTACAACCTAGCACGCTTTCTCGCCAAAGAAGTGAATCCTTTCACAGGAAAATCTATCACACACGTCAAAAACTCTTCTGGCTTCATCAGAAAGATACAACAGATTCACATTTAACCCCAAGACATCCTAGTAAGTTTCGACGTAGTATCTCTCTTTACGAAAGTACCAATCTCTGATAAAATCGATATTATTAAATCCTTTGCAAACTTCCCCTCCAATCTCACGCCTTTGATAGAACACTGTCTCACTAATCCCTACTTCTCTTTCAATAACCAATTCTACGAACAAACCTCAGGAGCAGCAATGGGATCTCCAATCTATGGAAAATCTAGAAACTAAATTGTGTAACAAATCCGAGCTTAAACCGGAATTTTGGTGCCGTTGCATTGACGACACTTTTGTCATCTGAAGACATGGACTAGATGAACTACACAAGTTCTTCGATTTCATCAATCAAGTACACCCCAATATCCAGTTCACCATGGAAATTTAACAAAACGGAAAATTGTATTTCTTGGACGTACTAGTTTACAAAAGATCTAATAACACATTAAGACATGAAGTTTACAGAAAACCCACCCATACAAACAGATACCTACATGCTTCCTCCCACCACCACCCATCTCAAAAGCAATTGGTCATCAATTCCCTTGAATACAGAGCTGGCTCCATAACAGATAAAGATAACTTACAACAGGAATCACAAAATATTAAACAAATCCTAATACAAAACTATTACACAAACAAACAAATTGATAAAGCAATAAGAAAATACACTGACAAAAACAAGTCAACACAACCTACTAAAGAAAGAGAGAGAAAAAGGACCACCATCCTACCCTACATTCAAGGTATCACAGAACAAATAGGAAGAATTCACAACAAACACAACATCCAAACCATATTTAAACCACCTGCGAAAATAGGACAACTTCTCAACAACCCTAATGATAAAAAGGTACCTCTCAGTGATCCGGGAGTATATAAAATCCCTTGTTCTTGTGACCAAGTCTGTATTGGAGAAACGAGTAAAGTCAGGCTAAAATATTTCACGCAGTCAGCACTAGCTGAGCATCATATCGAAACAGGACATAGCATTTTATTTGACAAAACAACCGTTATCGCAAAAACTTACAATATTTTTCCAAGAAAACATAGAGAAGAAATCGAAATCTTAAAACACCCTAATAACATCAATAGGAACAATGGGTATAATACCAATTCGATTTGGCTTTCCGTCCTCCCGGGTTTTTGTTTTGTTTTAAAGACTTGATTGGCCAATCAAGTTCGACCAGTCCCCACCATGGACCGCTCTGGCCAATCACAGGCATCGCAGAGAATATATATAAGAACAACATAACCTGAAACTTTAGTTTCAGGTCAGCCCTGAAGAAGTGAACTGCAATGTTCACGAAACGTCGGCAAGATTCGTAGTTTTGCACACCATCGTCGTGAAAGCATGAAATCTATTAGGAATCTATTCTATTGTAAATTCGGAAGACGAGAATTTTATGTGTCAGTTCCCTGATGAGAAGCTTAAATGCTCGCTCAGTTAGTATCGTCGGCTTCTTGCTACTTCCGTCTCTCACGCTCAACGCTCTCATTTCGTTACACGTATCGAGTGCTCGCTCGCGACTGAATCCTGCTCCTGCATCTCTCCGCATGCGCGACGTTCTTTTCCCTCTCTCCACGCCATTTCAACACTTCGCGAGACAACGCATTCCAGCGAACTTATATATATCTTTTTGCACACAGATTACTTTTTTAAAACCCCTAACGAGAATTACAAAAGGAGTTTTCAATAAATTCACTCTCCAGACTGAACAATAATATTAGGGTTTATTTTAAAAATAAGAAAAGCAGTTGACAAAGAATTCGCACGATTACGCACATACGCTCTTGCAAAAACAATCAGCGTTCCTTCGCTCAAGAAATCTGAACTATTCCCTTTTTGTTTCCGGTTGAAGATTACCTAACCTATCTTTTATTTCCTGTGTTTTAATAAATTGTTAACACTCTGTAAGATAATCTTAAAATCTAATCGGAGTCTTTCGGACTATTTTCGCTTGGATGTGATCACTAACAATTTCACTTTCTTTTAAATCTAGTATTGTCTTTAGATTCTCAATTTCCGATTCTTCTTCCGACGATCCTTTTTCTTGTTCGAGTGTCGCTGCTGATTCCGTTGATTGTTCTAATTCCTTAGTGTCTTCATCACTATCGGTGAACTCTTCTTCCAAATTGTCGAGATCTATAGCCGGTCTCCAAATTTTTAGTTGGCTGACGTATGCTGCAGAAGCGTATCGTGGACCGCCCTTTTCTTCTTGAAGATCTGCGCCTCCATAAGTGTCACCGAGTAGTATTTTATGTACTACCAGAGGTCCTCGGAATTTTCTCTGGAACTTCGTAACCTCTCCAGTGTTGACAGGCTTCACTCTCATGTAAACAATATATACTTCTCTTGAGCGAGTTTAATTGCTTCACGACCCTTTTCCTGTATCTTCTCTGGTTCTTCATATATCTTGGCTTCTTCTTCAACTGCTAATCCTCGAATTGGCCCCTCGTTGCGTCGGGGATAATACCCATATAAAATCTTGAATAGGGTTTCGGTAGTGCTTTGATTATAGGAGTCATTCAAATCCATAGCTACTGCTTTGAGTTTTCGATCCCAGTCTCGACCATCGGAGTCTTTCATTTCGGCCAACATTACTGGAATTAACGTGTAATTCACCCTTTCAACTTGCCCATTTGCTTGGGGGCGACGAGGAGAATTTAGCGTATGAGATATTCCATGCTTGTTACAAAATTCAGCGAACTTTTTGGATGTAAAGCAAGTACACCGATCGGATACGATTCGTTTCGGTGCCCCGGAATCTAGAACGAAATCTTCCATTTTTTGAATTACGGCTTCTGCTGAAGTATCTTTCGTTGGTTCCAATCTCACGAATTTTGTTAGATTTTTGATAATTACCAATATGTACTTATTCTTTCTTTTACTGGCGATTAACGGTCCTTCATGGTCAATGTGAATTACGGCAAAGGGTCTGCGACCAGGAGGGATTGGGTGCAGCTCTCCGGCTTGTTTTCCCGTTTTAGACTTGCTTAGAATGCAATGAAGGCATCCTCTAATGTGTTGCTGAATATAACGTCTCATTCCCTTGAAGTAATGGTTGCGACTCATTTTCTGGAAAGTTCTATCCGTATCATAATTACCTTGGAGATCATGGAACTGTATTACCATGCTTTTCCTCATGACCTTTGGTATCACATATTTAAAGCTGTTATTCGCTCTTTTATAAAGAATGCTGTTAACCAATTCACAATCCGTGACTTCTCCCTTTTCTTGAGTTGTTCGCTCTGATTCTGCTTTCTTTAGAATTGCGGCTTTCCCCATTAATTCTTCATCTCCGTGTTGATATAAAAGGATTTCTTCTTCTGGCGATGAGATCAACAACACGCTCATGTGATCCTCGGAAACATCATCAGCTGCTGGTTCAACTAGCGCTCTACTCAGAGCATCCACATGTTGCATCTTCTGTCCAGGTCTATGAATTATTTCAAATTTTAATTCGCTCAATAATTGATGGCAGCGAATGATTTGAGGATTCACGGTTCTATGAGTTTGAATATAAATTAGGGCTTGACAATCCGTAACTATCGTAAATTTTATGTTAATCAGTAAAGCTCGAAGCCTAGTCATGGCTCAAACGATAGCGAGGAGTTCCAATTTGCTTGAGTGGTATCGTTGTTCTATTTCATTAGTTCTTCGACTTATCGCATAAACTGGATGCATTAGTGAGTCCTCTCCTTTCTGCATCAACACGTCAGCTAATCCCAACATACTCGCATCTGTATGTAATTCTGTGATTGATGTCAAATTGGAGATTTGCAATATTAGATGAGAACATACTGCTGATTTCAGATCTTGGAAGGCTTGATCTCCTTGCTCTGTCCACTGGAAAGCGACGTTTTTCATTAGAAGTGTATACAGTAGTTGTGCTCTTTCCGCAAATCGATGTATAAATCGTCTAATGAATCCAACTACTCCTAGAAATCTTCGAATCGCATGTACATCTGTCGGTGTTGGAAACTCTTCTATCGCTTTCATTATTCGCTATCCTGGAACAATTCCGTACGCAGAGATCTCAAATCCTAAGTAATTGACCTAAGGTTTTAAAAATTCACATTTAGACAACTGTATAGTGAGTTTCGCATCTCTTAATGCCTGTAGTACCAGCCTCAATGTCTCTAGTAGATCTTTCCAGTCCTATCCGGGAATCAGTATGTCATCGAGATAAAATAAACAAACTTTGTTTCGAAGTGGACCTAGAACTATTTGCATCAACTTAGAAAAATAGAACGGTGCATTTGTAAGGCCAAAAATCATTCTCGTGAATTCGCCAGTGTCAGCAGGTGTGACGATGGCGGTTTTCTGTTTGGCCTGCTTAGACAACTGAAGTTGCAAATAGCCATGAGCCAAATCCAAAACTATAAACATTTTGCAGTTCGATAAAAATGCTAAATGATCATCTAGGTTGGGCAAAGGGAAGTTTATTGGTTGAGTTTGTTTATTTACGGCTCTGTAGTCCACAGCGGGTCTATGTTCTCCAGTCTTCTTCCATACTAAAAGCACTGGACTAGCGTAAGGTGAGTTTGTGTCGGCCATGATCCCGTTTGATTTCCATTCTTGAATTATTTATCTTAATTCTTCTCGTTCCAAGTTATTGCTAGGAATTGGTCTTCGACGAATTGAATTAATACCGGGATTTTCTACGATGTCCATCTCTACTTTAGCGGTGCAACCAAGTTCTTGCAGGTTGAGTGACACAACATCTCGAAATTCGGTCAATACTTCTAAGAGAGCTTTTACAGCTTTCTCCGGTTGATCTTTTCCAATATCCAAATCGTGAAGCTCAATCAGGCTACGCGTATCGTCTTGAGGCATTCTTTCCAACGTATTTATGGATCCTCGTTCAATTAGAGTCCCTTCTTTCAGAATCTGTGATTCTTTACTTAAATTCATGATTGGTAGCATTAAATTTTGATTATTGCAAATGAGATTAATTAAACTCACAGTTCCTGATTGCATACAAACTTCCTTTGGAACTTGAAGTTTGTTTTTCCCTCTATTTCCTATTTGTAATTCTGAAAAAGGGCTTTCAAATGTACTAAAATTAAATGTATGGTTACGTTTAGTGTACGAAATATACGGCAACTCCGTATAAGTTCTTCCTATGATGACATCAACTGGCTGGCTGTCATCCGGTACTACACTAAACGTGATATCATCTGCTGGTACTCCGTCTACGCTCAATGTAGCCTTGAATGATCCAGGTGACTTCTTTTGGAAAGAATCCGGGCCCCAACCTCGAAGAACCATTTCCCCTTGACGATAGGAAAATCTCCAAATAGAGCAGGAGTTGTTTTCATTAAACAATCGGGAGAACCCGTGTCAATAAAGGCCACGAATTTCTTTGTCGTCAATCTCCACTTCCTTAAAAAACTTATCTGTATTGTGATCTGTTTTCCAGGTCACTGTCTTGACTTCTCCACGATCTAATTTGATTGGTTGAATCTAATGGTGACGGGTATGACCTCTCTTATTGCAGATGGAACATTGCATTTCTCTACTTAGCTCCGGACAATCTTTAGATATGTGTCCATAATTATTGCAATTATAACATTTGTATTCACCTTTCTCATTTTTCAGTGGCGTACGCTGATCAGGATTTTTCATTGTCTTATCAGATGAGGATTTAGCTTCCCCTTTATCCGCCAATGATTTCGGATTATTCTCCGTCTTTGTTTTATCCCGATTTTCATTCCTGCCTAATCGAGTTCATTTAACTCGCTGTTCATTTAATTTTTCTTGTCGCTGGAGTTCGTGTAGAAGGTCTTCATCATCAACATGGTTGCTCGCACTAACAGCTGTACGTAAATCCTTAGACCAGAGACTGATAAGCACTTGATCTTTCAGTTCACTAAATTCCAGTTTCAATTCGCGGCACAATCTTACCTTTTCGTGGAAATACGAAATTATTTTCTGACTTCCCATGAGATTAATTCCTTATATCTCCCTTGGAACCAATGTTTGGCTCCGCCTCTCAGATGTGCTCGAGCAGTTTCAAGGGTGAAACTATCTGGTTACCGATGTATGGTAATTCCTGCATTCCCTCAATATTTTCTATCCAATGTCTAGCTGTTATTCCCTGCTTTCGATAAAATATTTGAATATTTTTACTTAAATCAGGCATTATATGAAATGAATCTGGTTTTGGTTGTAACGCACTATTTGTCGTTACGGATAGTTCCGTTTGCAACTGATCAATTAGTCTATCAATTGTGTCATTTTTACGAGGATTTTCTTCCATAAATATCTTAAAAAGATTTTGCATATCGAACGCGTTATTCGATTGAACATTGTTCTTATTAGAAATCTGAGGAGTTGAATTCGTGTTTAGGCCTGATTAGGCATTAGGCTTATCAAAGTTATATTTGAAATTCGGTAATGGAGAATCGCGTTCTATCTGATGTACTTCCGCAATAACCTTAACTTTACGAGAATTGCCGTCCTCCAACTGTACTTATTTATAGCTTCTAATGTGTCCCCTAAGGGTTTACATTTTTCTGGTGTCTCTTCCCTATTCCTTTACACACCCCCCACACATTTACATGGAGGTGGGAGGGAGACCTACAGTTTAAGGTGGGTTCCGAACCACCAAGAGCAACAGCGTTTAGTACTTAGAGAACCTTTTTCTCGAGAGGTACCGGTTCCACGACTCTCCGGAGATGAACAACTCCCTTGCTAGGCTAATGTTCACCGCATGGGCCGCCGAGGCTCTTCCAGAGTGCGAGACGGGAATCAAACCCGCAAGCCGACGGAGTGGGTCTAAAACCTACGCCTCAACCCCTACAACCATCCTCCCAGTTTCCTTGAACTGTACTTTGGAATGGCTAAAACGGTCGATTTGTTCGCGCTGGAGTTTTTCTATTCTCGACCTATCCGCCTGCCATAATCGTTCTTCGTTTTCTTCAATTCTAGATCTTAAAGTGACACCATTTTCAATACATGTTCGTTCAGTCACATTGCTAGCTTGTGAAAGAGAATCCGTAGAAAAAGAAAGAAGTGATTGATTCGACAAAGCAGAAATATTCGCTGCATAAGACAAGTTTTGTTCGACTGGAAGGCCACATGCAAATCGCTCAAACTCATATATACAGCTACTTTTAGTTTGATTCATTTCGGGATTTGATTGAGCCATTTTATTTTTCAATTTTTATTAATTAAATATTTTGTCATCCGTTATTTTGAAATCAAAAATTATTTTGATTTAACGCACATACATTTCGCTGCACTAACATTATTTTCGAAAATGTTGCCATATCAATATCCTTTGTTCTCAAGGTTATCCCTTGCAAGGGGAAAAGGGATATATATAAAACCTACTTACTTTAAGTGAAAACTGGCTGTGCATGAGCTCAGTGAATTACTTTTTCACACATCTTTTATCTTACAGTTCGCATTCTTACGCACAATAACTTACACATTTTCTTTTTCGCTCAAAAACGCACAAATAATCGCACATATTGTTCTATTGCGACACTATCGTAGTCTGTGGGGAAGCTCATCTCACTTCTGAAATGTTAACGTTTATCTTTTTGCACACAGATTACTTTTCTTAAACCCCTAACGAGAATTACAAAAGGAGTTTTCAATAAAGTCACTGTCCAGACTCAACATTAATATTAGGGTTTATTTTAAAAATAAGAAAAGGAGTTGACAAAGAATTCGCACGATTACGCACACATGCTCTCACAAAAAGAATCAGCGTTCCCTCGCTCAATAAATCTGAACTATTCCCTTTTTGTTCCCGGTTGAAGATTACCTAACCTAACTTCTATTTCCTGTGTTTGAATAAATGGTTAATATATATATATATATATATGAGTAGAAAGGCCAGATGCACGTCTTAACGCAAGATTACTGTTACACGGAAAAAATGTATCCGTAAAAAAGTCACGAACTTGTAGCTAGGTCTCGGATACGAGATAAAAAAATGAAACATTGAATATTTAAATATAAAAAGGAAAAATTACTTAAATATAAATATAAATATAAGTATAAAACTTAACTTACTTAAATATAAAAAATTTTATTTGTGCAATTTAATTTATATTAATTTATAAATTCGCAATTCAAAGGATTCGAACCCTCGAAGGCTGCTGACTCATTAGTTTCTAAGCATAAAACAAGTGTGCGTAAACACTCGCAGCCATCGAGGCCATGCAATATAGGTTTTGTAAAACTTCTAGCCACTCATCAGACGAACTCGAACCACACATACGCCCGCAAACACCCACCGCACATGTGAGCGAGCCGGTGTGCAGGCCACGTGCAGAGGAACCTACTTACCAATGCTCTGAGTAAAGTTGCATGGTCATAACTCGTGACTTATGTATAAGAGCTAAAACATTTTTATATTCTCATCATAATGAGAAGGTATTGGTTTTATGTAAAATTTGACTTAGTCGTTTTTCATCAAATCTCCACGTTTTGAGACCCCCTGAGTCAGAAAAAACGATTTTTACGAAGGTGTCTGTCCGTCTGTCTGTAGTCTGTCTGTAGTCTGTAGACACGATTACTTAAAAAAAATTAGATTGGATTGTGCTTTGGCACACTTTTTTAAGGCCTAAAAAGATGGAACAAGTTCGTTAATCAGCTCTTTCGGATCAAAATTCAAAAAGTGAGAGCATTTTGGAAATTTTTGAAACTATTTTTTTCAAGATTTGAAAATTCTATGCACGCCTATTCATAGTACTCAGAAACTCGAACAATTTATCCTTTTGACATTTTTCGATAAAAATAAAATTATCAGAGTTATAGCATTTTCAAAATCCAAAAAAAAAACGAAAATGAACATTTTAAGCGGAACAACGCACGATATGAAAAAAAGTCAAGAGAAGAAAAACGTTGCTTTTGAAGGAACTACAAGATTATCATAACAACTTTTTGAATTTTTTCGAAAAATCAAAAATTCAAAATTTGATCGCACAAAAAATAATGAAGAATTTCATTTTTCGGTCAAACTATGCAAGATACCAAAAAGATAAGAAGACCAAAATTGTGCACCCAAACAATATCTAAAAATTTGTCATTATTTGCTTTTTAATAGGACTCTTAGTTTTTCTTTTATTCGTAAAAAATAACATTAGGAATAAAAAATTTTATCTTTGGAAAAACGACACAAGCTATGAAAAAAAATTAATAGGCGAAAGTTGTTTACTTAAAGAGGATCTACGATTGCATTATTTATAATTTTTAGAAAGGGCGAGTAGATTTTTTTCAATCGTAAAAAATAAGAATAAAAAAAAAAATTAAGTTTTTGCAAAAACGACACGAGTTGCAATAAAATGTATGATAACAACCTTTTTTGTATAGGATGTGTACTTTTGTTATAATTATAAAAACAAGATGTATGTATGTATACCATTAAGCCATTTCCCTTTCAGGGTAGGCGTGACACTACCCGATTCGGGTAGTGTTTCTAAGTGGATAGTTTTCTTGTAGTTATAAATAACTACAAGTGTGGGCTCACCACACCCACGATGTGCCAACAGCACTCAGTATTCTCGAATGGTCACCCATCCAAGTACTAACCGCGTCCAACGCTGCTTAACTTCAGTGATCTGACGAGAACTGGGGTTTTCAGCGTGGTATGGCCGTTGGCATAAAAATAAGATAATGAAAATAAATATGTTTGACATAATAGTGTTGCACATAATATGGAAAAGTTTGCATTTCGGACAAAATCGAGTGCAAAGCACGAGATACGTGATGAGAATGTGTTCTTAAAGCCGAAGGAGCTTTAACAAAAGAGAATTCCAAATCACCAAATTACAGTTGTCGGTGATTTGATCTTTAATTTTAAGAGGTCTGTGCGCAAATGTGGGGGAAATACAAAGACCGAGCGCGAAGCGCGAGATAAATATATTATCGAGCGCGAAGCGCGAGAACCAACAGTCGCGCGCCCTAGTCTTTTTTGTACAAAACTCAACTATTTTTTTTAATATACTTTTTTTTGGTGAAAAATTAATTTTTTAAATTGAAAATGGAACTATTCCATTTTCGGATGAAAATTGATCTCTTTTATCTGATAATTTAACTATTAGGTTGAAAAATTTGTCAAAGTAGGCGCCGAGCGCCTGCTGGAAAGGGTTTCGTAGCTTCAGGTGCTTATATTTTTTGTCCTATATCAGTTTTGGGCCCTGTACCAAATTTGGGCCTTATGCCAATTTTGGGCTCTATATCTATTTTGGGCATTATGTCTACTTTTGGCCCTATGTCAGTTTTGGGTCCTATGTCCATATTGAGCCGCAGGACGGTAGAAAATTAACCTTCTTCTTCAAAACCTAATGTTTTTGGTTGAAAATTGAACTATTTGGTTGAAAAGTAATCCACGTTGATGAAAATAAACAATTTTGATGAAAATTATCCTTTTTGATTGAAGAGTCAACTTTTTTGTTGACAATTCGTTTTTTCGGTTGATGATAAAATTATTTTGTTAAAAATTCATCTTTTCTATTAAAAATTGAGCTATTTCATTTTTTGTTAAAAATTTATCTTTTTTAGTGGAAAATTCGTCTTTTTTGCTAGAAAGTTAATCTTCTTCATTGAAAATTCATATCTTTTTTTGAAAATTCAACTGTTCTTTGTAAGATCAAACTACTTTGTAAAAAATTTTACGCTAATCGGGAGACATCTACTTGTAATCCATTTGTAATCCAGTCACCTCGGAGTAATGTATATATGTATTTCAAATAGTTTCTACCTATTCTGTTAAACAATTTTTTCGTTTGTTTGAAAACAAGTTTTCTTAACAGAAAATCCAACTATTCAATTTTTTGTTAAAAATTGATCTTCCTTAGTTGAAAATACGCCTTTTTCGTAGTAAATCAATCTTCTTGGTTGAAAATTCATATTATTGGTTGAAAATTTATCTATTCTATTTTTGATTCGAAATTTATCTTTCTTAGTTGAAAATTCATGCATTTTGTAAAAAATTTGTTTTTATTGAAACGAAAAATAATCTTCTTGCTTGAAAATTTATCTTTCTTGTTTTATTTTGTTTTAGGCTTTACTTGGTGCCCTATAATTTATCCTGTTGCAGTGTATAGAAGGCCGCTTGGCTGGGTTAAACACTGTACCGAAAACAAATTTTTTGGTGTTATGGATCTTTTTATACACCCTATAAATTGTCAGGGTTGAGATTAACAACACACTTGGATGTAAAATTATAAGTAGAATATATTTAATAACACTGGACAGAAATTCGGAATTCACAGCATTTTAGCTCTTTGAATTCGCACCGGTTGTGCTCGACCAACTGAATCTCCATATTCGGGAAGACCGCGTTTCCCTTACGTCCGTATGACTTCGTTACAAATCAAGTTTTCGTGTTCGCGTCTCGACTCGACTGACTGTTCTTCACGTACTGATCAACTTTCGTTCCCACGCCCCCTCTCTCAGGCATCCAACCTCGCAATAACCATGTGCGCCGTACCCTACTCCTACGATACCAACATAGTTTTCGGCTAAAACGAGAAACCTGCTAACATTCGACCATCCTGACGAAGCTTGGTCTCCAAGCTAATATTACCTTAATTCCTTAATTTTACAATGTGTCATCTGGAGTCACATAATCATTGAATTTTGCCGGTTTTTGCTTTCGACGAGTACTTCGACGTACAGAATCATTCTCTCGATTTCGTTTTCGGATCCACTGCTATCGCTTTCATAGTTTCCTCGCCAAATTTTTATTTGACTAACGTGAGCTGTCGTCGCTCTTTTTGACTTTCCTTTCGCTGAAAGGGATTGTACCCTATACTTATCAGAGGGCAAAACTTCCATGACTACTAATGGACCTTTATTCGGCATTTGTAATTTAGTCGATTCGCCTGTCGCAATTTTCCCTGTCTTTACAGCAACAATCTCACCTACGTCAAATTTAACATTTCTCAGCCTATTTTCATCATATCTAAGCTTTGCCTTTCGCTGTTCGATTTCAACTCTATCATGAACTTCTCGCCTTAGTTCTTCGGGAATACGATAATTCATAGACCGTTCTGACAGCTGTCGAGCAAGTCTTTCATTGAATCTAGGTGAATAACCGTATAAAAGCACGAAATGTGTTCGACCTGTTGTTTTGAAAACTGCGGTATTTAAGTCACGTTCCAATCCTATTATACTGTTGTCCCAACTTTTACCTTCAATATCAGTAAGACTTGCTTCAAGAGCCGGCAGAATTGTCTGCTTCAGTCGCTCTACTTGTCCATTTGCTTATGCGTGTCTACTCGAGTTATAAGTTAGCTTAATTCCATGCTGATTACAAAATTGTTTAAAATTATTCGATGTAAAACTCGTTCCTCTGTCGGTTATAAATCTTTCAGGCACGTTGTACAAAATTTTCAATTTTTCGAATCGTGGAACTTGTGGTAGTGTCTCGAACGGCGTAAAGCTGACAAAATTTGGTTAAATTGTATATTGCCGCTAATATGTACTTATTTTCGCGGTACGTCGAGATAAATGTTCCAAGGTGGTCTAAGTGAACTGTAGCAAACGGTCTCCCTCCGGAGGAATTGGATGGAGTTCCCCGGCTTGAGGTTCCAGTTTATGCTTTGTAAATAGGCACTAAACACAAGAAGCGATGCGTTTTCGTACATACCTTCCCATTTTTGGAAAGTAATAGTATTCGCGTATTCTGGCTAAGGTCCTGTCAACTCCAAAGTGACTGGTTAAATCATGATTTTTAATTACTAACGCCTTACTCATCGCTCGAGGCACCACGTTCAATTCCTTTTCTTCGTCGCATTTCTTATATAGCAAACCATCTCGCAATACAAAGTCTTTTAGTTCTCCTTTTTCTCTACGTGTTCTCAATGATTCAGCCTTTTCTAAAATTTCAATTTTCCGGGCTAACAATTCATCTCTACGCTGGTACATTAATATTTCATCTTCGCTTACCATTACATTCAAAATAAACGCCATATCGACTAGCTCAGCGGCCTCTTCTACCGGAGATCCTGACAAAGCATCGACATGACGCATTCAGTCACCACTTCTGTGAATGATTTTTAATTCATAATCGGCAAGCAGGTTTTGCCATCGTACAATCTGATGATTTTTCGTGTTATACGTATTTATATGAACAAGAGTCTGACAGTCCGTAATAAACAGTTCCATTGCCAAAACTATGACCATTAACTTCAGTTTTGAGGAATGGTAATTTTTTTCTACATCTGACGTTCGCCTGCTAATAGCATATACTAATCTAAGAACTTTTTCCTCGTCTTCCTGTAAAAGCATTGCACCCATTCCTATCGAACTGGCATCGGTGTGAAGCTCGGTACGCGTTGATTTCGGATTGTAAAAGGCTAAAATTGGGGACGCACCTATTACTGATTTTATTTCCTGGAATGCCTTATTTTGTTTTTCCTCCCATACAAATTTGGCGTCCTTCTTAAACAATTCAATTATTGAGACACAGAGACTTGCAAACCCAGGTATAAATCTGCGGAAGAAACTCGCGAAACCATGGAAACTACGCGCATCTGATACATTTTTCGGAGTAGGAAATTCTACAATTGCACGGACTTTCTTATCACCTGAACTCATTCCTCCGTTGTCAATCCTGTAGCCAAGATAATCAATACTTTCCAACCCAAATCGACATTTCTTAACATTTAAAGTTAAACCCGCATTTCCTAGAAGGCTCAAAATTTTCTCAAGCTTCTGTATAAGCTCTTCCCAAGATCGCGCGTATACTAAGATATCATCAAAGTAATGCAAAGCCAAACTGTTTCCATAAGGACCGAAAATTATCTTCATTAATTTCGCGAAATAAAAGGGACCGTCCATCAGCCCGAAAATGGCCCTTTCGAATTGGCCAGTTTCATCTTGGGAGATGAAGGCTGTCTTTTCCTTTGCTTGCTCGGTCAAGGGAATCTGTAGGTACCCCTAAACCAGATCCAATACTGCGAATATCGTGGCTCCTTGTAAATCTGCTAAGCTATCATCGAGATTAGGGAGTGGAAAGTGCATGCGTATAGTGTTCTTCTTTAACTTTCGATAATCAACTACAAGTCAGTTACTACCATCCGATTTTTATATTAGAAGGAATGGACTATCATAAGGCGAGTTAGTCTCGTTACTAATTTTGCCTCTTTTCACCCTCTAACCTTATTTTTAATCGTTTCTCTTTTCGCGGCATTCGTAGGGTAAGGTTTACTGTAACAGGGTTCAGTATCGGTTTTCATTTGTATATCCATCATTTTACGGTACGACTACTGTCGTATCACTATAATTATGGAGCGGAAGATACGCTGCACGTTCATCTAGTTTAACTTGAACAAAGCAAATGGAAGCTCGCCGTAATTTAGTGGATTTTGACACTTGAGGAGATTTGTAATTTGAGTTTTTCGGTTCTATCTGCGGAAATTCCTGAAACGGGAAATCTTTTCGTAGAACAAAACTAAACAGATCATCGTAACGACAGTATGCGAATTTAGGTAAATCTATAAAATTCCTGCCTACAATAACATCATAACACTGAGCATCATCCTTGACAAATCGAAAACGTATACCATTCTCTTCACACTCGTCTACAATTAAATTTTCACGTATAATTCCAACTGACGTTACTACACCTCCTCCGAAACCCTCAATCTCGTTAGGCATTTTAATTACATTAAATCCGTGTTTGATAACCACTGACTCTTTAATTAGACAGTCCGAACTTCCCGGATCTATAAACGCATCGATGTCGACATTCCCGACTTTAATTTTCTTTTCATACTTTCGGTTCGTATTCTCTGAACAATCCCAGTCAATTAATTTTATCTCGGCTTTTGACAAATTTCGCGGTTTTGAACAATTTTTTGATATATGCTCGATTTCATTGCAATTATAACATTTTATTTCAGGCTTGACGGAACAATTGCGCGCTATATGGCCTGCCTTTTCACAACGAAAAAAAATCGCGTGAATCACTCGCTCTTACCTCCCTCGGCGTTTTGTTTACATTCTCACTCTGCTGGGTTACCTCCGATCAAGATATCGTCGCTGCCGTCGTACTTCGCTGATGTTTCACTTTGCGATGATCTACGACGCTCTTCCTTGATCTTGCCGATTCGCAGAAATCCGCCGTCGCTTGGCGTTTTCGATTGACTCCAGCTCCAAAATGCTCTTCAAAAGATCGTCCAAATCAAAATGTGAGCGACTCATTATCGCTGTACTCAGCTCCCTGGACCAATGCCCGATAGCAGCAATCTGCTTCTTCGTCTAGTCCAATCCAAAACCCAGTGGTTTGCACAGGCGTAGTTTCAAGAAATAATATTCAGCAGTATTTTCGTTAGACTCCTGAGATCTTTGTTGCATCTCTTGAAACTTATCAGTTAGTGATTTATCAACCAGAAATGTATTACTGGAAGCCCTCCGAAATGACTTCCAATCCTTTTTTTCGTTAATATACGTCAAATACAAATTTTTGGCTGCTTTCTCGAGATGGCTTCTCGCAGTTTCAAAGGCTATTGCCTCCGTCCATCTGTGCAAATTAGCTGTCGACTCAAGTTGGGTAAGCCACATTTTTTCTGAAGCTACACCAGATAATCCGTCTAATTTCGGTATATTATGAGATAGATCGGGGAGAACACTGTCGTGATGAGTTGGCTGCACATGATTAGTCGACCTTTGAGAATTGCAGTTTTCTATGCCATAAAATTGCTCATCATGGTTAATAACTGCGTTACATCAATAGGAGATTGTAGTTGTCCCGCTGCAGCAGAGGGATTCGGACATGGCTGGTTCGTCCCTGTCGAACTAGTATTCGAACGTTGAGGGTTTGTCGCATTGTGATGTCCTTGCATGTTCCTCCACGCGTGTCCAGAACCTTGTTGCTGATGCATCCTATAGTTTGGTGTCTTAATTTGTTCGGCTGGCAACTGAACTCTTACATCGGATATAGTCACTTCTCCCTCCTCAGACTGCCGCAATCCTAGAAGCATTTCCGCCGCGTTTACCGTTTCATTAGTCATCTCTTAATTCACTGTGGGCTCATACAGCGTTGCCGAACTTCACCAAGCACATGCGCACTACTCTTCCCTTTGTCTAGCTGAATCCGGATCGACCTGCGTCACTCCGCCATCTTGAACTTCCAGTATCTTCACAATTTGAAAATTTGATGATCCACAAAGCCCAATTCACTTATAGGTTTTCGACGGCACAACAATTATACACAACACTATCAACACTTTTACCGTACAGATCTCACTTCTGAGGTGTTATAGATCTTTTTATTCAGCCTATAAATTGTCAGGGTTGAGATTAAAAATACACTTGGATGTAAAATTATAAGTATAATATACTTAATAACACTGGCCATGAATCCGGAATACACAGCATTTTAGCTCTTTGAATTCGCACCGGTTGTACTCGACAAACTGAATCTCCGTATTCGGGAAGAGCGCGTTTCCCTTACGTCCGTATGACTCTCCGTCAGGCTGGGTCAACTCCCATGGACGAAAACGGCAAAGTAACGAACTAGGGCGCGCGGTCCGAGAAGCAGAAAGGGGTACAGAAATAGTTCACTGCCCGACACAGATGGCGTTAGCGCGGTTCTGAAATCGGGGTGCGGGGTGCAGAGGGAGGTAGCGCCACATACATTGCCGCCATATTGCAATAGTGTTTGACAGTTGTTCAAAACAGTGTTTTTTTTTAACTAAAAAGATTTATTCTATACTTTAATGGTGTCATGAATTTATTTCAAATGAATGCAAATTAAAGCAAGTGAAAAATGTTAAATAAGGATTGAAATCAAAATTAACTATCATTTATCATTTCACGTTATTTATTTGCTTCATTTTGCATTTATTATCTTCTTTTTAGTTAAAATAATAAAATACTGGCGCACACAAGAGCAATATATGCATTTACATGTGCACAAACACATAGACGCTGACTTAGTTTCGCCGCCCGACACAGATGCCGCTAAAAACGGCACCATTTGTCCCCCACATAGTTGACCCAGCCTGGTCTCCGTGTTCGCGTCTCGACTCGACTGACTGTTCTTCACGTACTGCTCAACTCTCGTTCCCGCGCCCCCTCTCCCAGGCATCCAACCACGCAACCATATGCGCCCTACCCTGCGCCTACGATACCAACATAGTTTTCGACTAAAACTAGAAACTTACGTAAAGAAGGCTATTTTGACAAGTGTGAACTTGCCGCTTGAGCGAAGCGAAGCCGACAGTCACACGAGGTATAATACCCGTACGCCCTTGATACACACCATACTTTTTGTCCTACCCTCCTTGAAAACAAGCATGTGAAGCAGATAGAGGATGTTTGGTGTACCTGACAATTTTAGATTATAAGTGAAAGGAAGAAATAGCGTACTTTGCAGAAGGGAGACTGTGGGGTACAGCGATACCATTTTTTTTTAAGATAAAGGTAATTTCGGTAATTTCCACCATATTCTCAATTGTGTGGTCGGCCCGGCGGCGGAGTGCGCATGTATAAACGTCACTTGGCTGGAAGCGGCCACATTACGCCTGCTTCACGTGCATGCAATGGCTCATTTTAAAGGGGGGTCTGACAAAAATTTCATTTTTCTTGTTGCCTTGAAGCCAATAATTTTTTTATGTTCCAAATAAACAGTAAAAGATAGGTATCGAAGATACTATGATAATATAAGAATTCTCTTATGCATGCAGAATAAACTCAAAGTACCAACAAATGGTAAAAACGCAAAAAATTTCATTTTTCTCTATATTTGCAGACCAATAACTTTTTTCTGATCATGGTGTATAATAAAAGTTGTATATGATGATAATGTAAGTGCGCGGGCATTAAGTACAGATCTCAACAAGAATGATCTTATTTTCGGTACTTTAGTTTGAGTGCGTGCAAATATAAGATCATTTTTTATTAGGTCTGTGCTGCATAGGAATACAATAAAAAACTTTTACCATACACCCGGATCAGAAAAAAAGTTATTTCTCTGAAAAGAATGTGAAAAAATGCAATTTTTCATGATTTTTACTATTTTCCGTATTTTAACCTGAGTGTGCGAACGTAAGATAATTTTTGAAGAAGTCCATACTACATAGGTACTTACATCATTACAATATACAACTTTCAGGAAGTCATTTGGACACCCACTATAACTGTTTCCCCCCCCCCCCCCCCTCCTGGGAAAGGAAAGACCAAAAGATTTTTCTTCGATACGCTCTATTGCATGGCAAATCTTACAAATGGTACTTTTTTCTGTGTAGAAACCGTTATCATCAAGCATGGACGTGAATTCTTTTTCAAAAATCACACTATCATCAAAATTTCACATTTCCTTATTGAAAAAATTATTGTTCATACGAAGAAACTCTCCATTTCTCGAGATGTTGATTAATATCTTTATAGAACTTTATGGTCACTAAGTTTATTGCAATATAATAATAAATGATTAAATAATTATAGTTATGCCAAGAGAAAGTTTCTATGTTCCCTAGAAAAAACTGTGAAGTTTACAAAACACAATAGGAAAGATATTCTTCCCATATGCATTAGACGTATTTTTAATTTTTCCTATAGTAGAGGTTTATATATATATATATATATATATATATATATATATATATATATATATATATAATTTTAAAAAAGGTTAAACAACCACCGCAGGGTCCCACTGGGAGCAAATCTCATTTATGAAAATGACATCGGTTACCAGTAGACCCGCGGTAAATCACTTCTATGGCCACGTCTCACGATCGTGAGATGTGTGGCCACAGAACACAACGAAATCTCAACGATAGGCCGGCGAAACCCTTGTTTGCCTTGAGGACACGGAGCGATCCAAAGATGACAGTTTTCTGCATCCATCTCGCAAGTGCCTTGGCATATTTTTGGCACGCGGGTATTATATATTTTATATATATAATATATATCAGGGTGGTCCAAACTAACGTATTTCAGAATTTTGATAATTCCGTACCAGAAACTGAATCTTCATAGGGAAAAAACTCTTGTGTATTTTTTCATATTTTAAAAATAATAATTGAGCGCGCGCATGGCGTTAAAAATGATGGCTGATTTTAGCCAAGAAAATTCATCAGAGTTCATGTACTCGTCAACTGTCAACGGGCAGAGCTGACTCTGCATTTGCACCTTTGATACTTACAGGAAATTATTTGTTAGTCGGTGGAGTACGAAACTACTCACTTTGGACTCAGGTACTGAGACCCAAACCTCCACCTTTGTGTATTTTTCACCTGTTCTACGACTCCTCCTTGGATTTCTTAGGAATTTAGATTTTATTGAGAATGTTTTCAATATTTAAAATTTTGAAGAAATAAGTAATAAATTTATAAGAATAATGGAATAAATTGTATTAATGACAATAGTTTATAATTTCTTACATTTCACTAGTTATAAATGAATTTTATTTATGTACATTCAATTTAATTAACTGATTATTAATTGTTTAACTAAATTCAATCATGTATTTATAGTAATTCATGAAAAGTTTGGTAGAAATTACACTGGATTTTCAATTAGCAATTACTACTGAAAACTTCGAGAAACTTTAATGAGTTACAGATAAAGAAATGATTGAATTTAGTTAAACAATTAATAACAAGTTTATTGAATGTTACGTAAACTTAATTTATTACAAATAGTGATATTTAAATACATAAAGTATTATCATTATTAAAAATTATTTTATTCTTCGTAGGAGTAAATTCACAACATTGTACAACAACGTCATACCCCGTCACATTATATTCCTAGTAAGTATCCAATATCCAAATTACCCATCTTACCTGCTTGCATTTTCGAATAAGTTTTAAACATCTGAAGGATGCAGTATTTTATTTTTTCAACATTCTTATTTTTTAAATAATTTTATTTTTTAAACAATTTTATTTTTTGAACGATTTCATTTTTTAAACAATTTCACTTCTTCTAATACATATTTTTTTAATTTCATTTTTTCAATACTTGATAGATGAATATTCACTTACTTAAGTAATAATTAATTAATGAAGAAAATTAAATAATATAACTCGATGATAAATGTATTCTAATTAAAAATTACATAAATATATATTTGAAATTTAATTTTTAATTTTAGGGTCCAAATAGTTATTTCTTTCATTTTCATTTGTTACATAATGAGATACTGGTATAACTTTGGATATAGCAGTTTCATTGTATAGTTTAAACTGTTTCAACGGATTAGGAAAGGTTCCCCGCCCATCATCGTGTAGTTATTTATGGACTCTCTCCGCCTTTTACGGATGAATCTCTTCTTGTTTTTGCAAATTTCTTATTGATATTGAACCTCAACATTATTTATTTTTGAATGATTAATTCTTGACTCTATAAAGAACAACTGCTGAACTAATATCACTTCTAATTAGTTTTTTAATAAACACATTTTTTGAATTTCGTTCTTATAGCCTAAACATCAAATGCCCCAAGTTTCATTACTTTATTACAATAATTTATATGTATCATTCAAACATGAAGAAAAATAGGTTTTTTTATGTAAAAGTCCATAAAAAATTGATTAACAATGCGCTCGCTCAATTATAATTTTTAAAATCGAGCCAGTGATAGTTTCGCACCTCCGAGAGCACCGATCACAAGGACATTTACTTTAACCGAATATTTTGCGTACAGTCGTTGCAGCTCCTTTTTAAGGTCTTGATACCTCTCCTCCTTTCCCTTCTCCTTGACAGTGATGTTGTAATCGGCGGGAGCCGAGAATTCGATCAGGAATATAGTTCGTTTCTTGAAGTCCTGTAGAATAATGTCAAGCCGAAAACTCCGAAAACCGAAAAGTCCGAAAATCATAGTTCCAGAAAATTTGGCACTTCTCGCTTTGGACAGTTGACTCTATCTCCCTCGGAGCGTTCAGTAGGGCAGGTTCGCAACCAACACCGTAAGAGCGACAAAGATGGTAGTAAAGCACGCTTAGGGCCTCATTGTATCTGTAGAGATACGTCGTTCCCGCGTAAGTGGGACACCCGGATAGTATGTGTTCTAGTACTCAGCGTGTGCATTACACGCTCTGCACCTATTGCTGGGAACTTATTGACATAAAATGCGTTCATGGTATACTATGGTGGAAATAACACCGTCCTGACACGCGAAAATGAAACCCTCTGTACCTGAATTAAGCCCTGATGATTTGAGGAAAGCAAAAGTTTGCTCCTTCGACAAGGACTGTTTTTCTACATTTTTGTGAAAGTTTCCGTGCATTTTCTTGTCGAGTAGCTCTTGGTGAAAATTTTCAACCTCTGCTTTCTTCACTTTGGTTTTTAGAAGAGAAGCATCTAGATGGAGTAATGCACTTTCCTCACTCCGGATGTTAAAATTCAGGCCAAGGGTCTCACCCATCACCATTTTTAGGAGAGGATCTCTGCCATTTGCAACGGTATAAGCTGATCTTATATGTATGTATGTATGCATATGTATGTATGTTTAGTTCTCTCCACTGTAAAGTTGTCTAATAACACTTATATCCACCAGCTCAGGGTCATCGGGACCGCTCATAATCTTTCCTTTCTTCAGATGTATCTTGGCACACTTGCCCACTCCAAAGTCCATACCAATCTCTCCTGTGTACTTCTTGACGATATTTAGAGCAAGTTGAAGTTTGCTTTTACCAGAAAAATAGATTTTAAGGGCATCCATATAAAATACATGAGTGACCTTATGCTCGCGATGATTAGTGTCGCCGCAGAGGTATCAAGAAGAATTTCGTAGTGCGAGAGATACAGGCAGAAGTGTAATGCAAAAGAACAGAGGGCTCATGGTATCGCCATGAAAGACGCCCCTCTGGAAGGTGACGTTGTTCTTTGTCGCACGATAATTTCCAGATGAGATAGTAAATCTAGTTTTCCAAAAAGGTATCAATCTCTGTATGCATCTCACTACGTGTGGATGAACCTTCAAACTTTCCAACAGACAGATGATAAGTCCATGCGAGGTTGAATCGAAAGCTTTCCGGTAGTCAATCTACGCCTTTGACAGGACGCGCTGATGGGCTGCTGCGTTTTTGCAGACGCACTTGTCAATTAGCAGGTTCTTTTGGCAGCCTGCTGCACCTTTTTTCGAGCCACGTTCGCACATCTCTCTCCATACAGGCTCAATTCTTCGCAAAATCCTGTTTAGGACAGCTGTAAAGATCTTGTTCAGCGTATTCAAACAAGTAATTGGCCTGTAATTTTCTGGATTGGACAAGATGCCTTTTTTTAGTAGGAGTATAGTGCGTCCTAATACCAGCCACTGCGGAATGGGCGTTTCCGATTTTAAATATGAGGTGAATATGCGGGCCAGATGTTGGTGTGTAGAAGTGAACTTCTTCCACCAGAAGTTCTTCATACTATCTGGTCCTGCAGCGGAAAAGCTCTTCATGTCCCTAAGTGCTTTTTCCACCTCTCCGGCAGTGATTGATCGACATTCCTTCTCAGATGTTACGAGGTTGTTGAAAAACTCCTTGAAGCGGATGATATTGTCAGTATCTTCTTTTAACCACAGTGTTTTTGGGATCTTGTATACCTCTCTCCAAAAAGTCTCTACCTTGTTGGGCTTGGGTGGATTTTGACAAAAAGAGGGAGATCGCTGAAGCGGCGCGATGGGTCAGCGAGAAACTGTTGATTCTCCCTGACCCATATCTCCCTCTTCTCTATTCCCCTCCTTGCGTCAGATAACACCTGTATTTCGTCAACAATATGCTGCTTGATTGTCAGCAGCTTTGACTTGTTCAGTGTGTATTCTTGTTCAGTTGCACAGTGGTGACTCTGGAATACCGGGTGACCTCTCAGAGTATGCAGCCCTATCCTTGCACGCGGTGCTCTGCAAGAGTGGACGAACCCTTTTTCTAGCTGCTCGTGGGAAAACTATAATACTATCAAACCCAGTTGTAGATGCGGTTTAAAATGATGGAACGCGCAGAGCACCCGGCAGTGGGTCGGCTAACAGTGCTGATCGCCCTAGATTTCGCGGTGCTGAAAATAATTTAGATGTAAATACGACGATGGACCGACGATGCGCTCGCACTATTAAGTAGACAAATGGACTCAAAGATGACTTGCTCGACTGCTGCGATGCCAGAATCATTCTAATTCGCAGCAGCTTCATGGTACGCCTGCCTACCATTTCAGCCATTACAACACTCGTCATTGTGAGAACGCGGTGCTGACTTCTCGCGAACTAAATATGAACGCAGAGCGGTTCCTCAACTGCACCATGGACAAGTCGCAGGCGAAGAGGAGAAAGCCACATTAAGACAAATAGCGGAAAGTAGGCATCCTCTGAGAGATGATGCCGATTTCAGGATGAGAATGAAAATTAACAGTCAGGTTCATCCTAGGCCCCAACACCTGGCTGAAGTAGGTGTCACCCTCCGTGATGATCCTCTGGATCATCAGTTGTATAGTTCATGTTGCGGCGAGAGCTTTGGCTGATTCAAATCCAAAGCTAAAACCCGTCTTCAGTGTGTGACTGACTAAATAATATCTGGTAGACCGTTTACAGAAAGCGTCCGAAAGTTAGCCCACGAACTGAGGATCTACCGTCACAACTGAACAAGTGAAAATTGCTGACAATCAAGCAGCACATTGTTGGCAATATACGGGTGTTATCTGACGTGAGAAGGTGAATACAGAAGAGGGAGGGGTGGTTCGGGAAGAATGAACAGTTTCTCGCTGACCCATTGCGCCTCTTCGGCGATCTCCCTGTTTCTATCAAAAATCCGCCCAAGGCCGAGGAGGTCGACACTTTTTAGAGAGAGGTTTACGAGGTCAAACAACAATTGAGGGAAGACACTGGTGTGAGGATGTCAAGCGCCTCAATGAGCTTTGCGACAACCTCATAACATCTGAGGAGGAATGTCAATCAATCACTGGAGAAAAGGTGCAAAAAGCACAGAGGGACATAAAGATCTTCTCCACAGCAGGACTGAATGGTATCAAGAGCTTCTGGTGGAAGAAGTTTACGTCTACACATTAACATCTGGCCTGCATATTCACCTCATATTTAAAGTCTTAGACGCTCATTCCGCAGTGGCTGGTGTTAGGACGCACTATACTCCTACTGAAGAAAGGCGACTTGTCGAACCTACAGAATTACAGGCCAATAACTTGTTTGAACACGCTGTATAAGATCTTCACAATAGTTTCTCCGTGTAGGAATTTGTTTTTGCAATTTCAAACCAAAACACAGAAAAATGTTTTTTGCGGACAACAAGTCGATTTACTTTCTATAGACCAGCAAAAATTTGGTTTACCAAAAAAATGTTAATTCTCTTAATAAACGTTTTCTTCACTTAAAAAGAATATTGGTGCACAAACAAAATATCGTGTGTAATATGTTCACGAAACGTCGGCAAGATTCGTAGTTTTGCACACGATTGAAACCCGAAACACCTTTTAATTTATTATAATGAATCATCGTAAAAGCATTAAATCTATTAAACAAAATATCGTTTTTGGTTGAATTAAAAAAAAATGTGTTGGTTTAACAAAAGGTTTCTTGAAATAACCAAAATTTTGTAAAGTAATGTTTTTGCTTGTATAGCAACCAAATCGTTTTATTGTGCAAACCAAACATTATTCTCAGTATAGCAATGCCGTACTATGGAAAACCTTACGTATGTGACATTGTCCTTTAGGTCGACTTTACCATTGCCAGGTAGACAAAAACAAACCGTAATCAGAAAGTCACTTACGTAAGTTCTTCCTTATAGTACGGCAGGGCAGATCAGCATAGTCATGCACGATAATAAGAAATGCTCGACTTTCTTGTTAAAATTTGCTCGATCGGGACATATTCTCATGATTAAAAATCTAAGATACTCATTTCTTATTATTATCTCGTTTTATCTCGGTCGTCATTCGAACGACCGATAGAAATATCAAGTAGAAACATCAAAAGATAGAAATTCGAATAAAATGTCAGAGGAAAATGATAGTCTCAATGAAATAGGAATAAATCGGAAAAGGCAATCTGATGATCAACCATATTGCACTTCAAAGTAATTTGTATTTCTAGCCTACGTTAATTTTCTTTCATTATATTTAAGAAATCAATTAATGATGTTTGTGTACAGATACCGATTAAAATATTTGTCATTTAAAATTAATATTGATAATATAAGCATAAAATTACATTCATGCGGCAATGACGTTCGTCAAAAAATTCAAAATCCTTGCAAAAGAAGAGAAAAGTCTGGAAAGTCCTACGCTGAATTCCACGATATCTTTTATCAAGAAAGCTACAAAATGGCAAGATGCAAATTTTGTCTTGTGGAAAAGGATGTAAAAATTATTATAAAAATGACCAGTGGGTAAAAAGGCATCTTGAAAAAGAGGACGTCAAAGAATTTGAATTGTATATTGAAAATAATCATATAAAGGGCCTAGAAAAAAAAATTACAAGAAAACGCTTTCGATTAAATTGCTTGGTCTTTGATATTCTATAATTGGAGTTTGTTGATAATAAAAGTTTTATGTAAAAATCCGATTCCATTTTAGAGCAGCATCACTCGAAATCCAAAATATTAAGCCAGTTTTATCAAAAGGCATTTCATGTTCATATCATCCAGCGAGAATAATTCCACTAAATATACACATTTTTCATTTTTTAAGATCACGTACAGCTAATTACCCATAAAATATTCTCTTCTCTTGGCAACTGTCATAAATCCAGCTATTTTCCTATACTCAGAAATATGATCAAATTTGACAAGTTATAGATGAAACGGATACATGAATGGATGGCAAGTTCAAGTTGGCCAATAATGTCATCATCTCATTATATACCACACACTCATAATAATAATAAGGGAGAATCAAGGATTTTACAAGGTGGATTCGCGTACCTGTAGGAAATTAGTTCCTAATCCGACTAAACTGATGTAAAGTTCTAAAGGTTTTGCGTTATATTAGTTCAGCATGCTCTTTCTAAGAAAGAGTCTTAGACAGACTCCTGGTGAATATCAAACCAAGATCATTGACAGAATCAATTAAGTTAATAACAAAACCGTTCAAGTACAAGGGTGGGAGGGAGTCCAAGACTTTAAAGGGATTAGGAGTGGAGGATCCAACTAGCATTGTATATGTTTGATGTGAATTGAGTTTCAGACCATTAAAGACTACCCAGTTGTAGACGTAATTAATATCTTCCAGGACCATTTGAATTAGGTCCCTAAGGCTACTAAGAGGCCCTGAAAGATATATTTTGCTATCATCAGCATAAAAGTGATATTTACTCTAGCGTAGGACTGCGAAAAAATCGCATAGGACTCATTAAACATTTTAGAGCCAAGTATTGAGCCCTGGGGAACTCCACTCATACCTTATTCCAGTCAGATCGAAGACCATCACTGTTTGCTACACATTGTAAGCGATTATTTAAGTAGGATTTAAACCGATTGATGATAATTTTAGAGATTTTGATGTTTTTCAATCTTTTGAATAAAAGATCGTGGTTTACTGATTCAGACGCTTTGGAATGATAAAACAGTATATTGTGTGACAAGGGAGTAAAGTTGGTCTTTTTGAGCGAGTACGAAGTTTCTCCAATCTTTAATCTATAATTTGCATTAAAAATTTCCTCTACAAAAACCTTAGTTGCTTGCCCTTTACTTGAAATGTTACTGTATGGCAAGTATACTTTCACTACCCGAAAAGTACAAAAAAGAGTTTTGAATCCTGCATTGATTCTTCTACCTCACTCTTGGCTTTCTCCAGGATATGAGCTGGTATCTCATCGTTACTAAAGTTTCGATATTACTACTGATACAACTGGACACAACTTTTATCATAACCTCTGTTATCGAGTTGACGTGAAAGAGAATAGTTAACTAAAGCGGGGCTAAAGTACCTTTGTCATTCTCTCTTGGGACTAAAGTAAAACAATGGCCATGTGCGCATGCACGAAAATTGTCTTTAGTCCCATTAGTTAATAACATCAACTTTAGTCTCACTTTTCAGAGACTGAGATCGCCTTAAATTTGCATGTGTGAGAAAAAAATACAACAAACGTTACTTCATTTTTATCTATTGCAGATTTTAAATTAGAAGTAAATTGAACGTAGAAAATAAACGAGAACGATTTTGTCTCAAAAAAGTATTATGGAATTAATTTTTTATAAATGTTTCAACATCATTCATAAAAATTGATGAATATTTTTCCCATTCTGTAATAAAAATGTTCATTTTTCATTATATGTACTAACAAAATCGACATGCGGTTGTTCATAGAGAAAATGCAGGCGGAAAAAGCCGCGAAAAGCGGGAAAAGTCGACACACGGCTTTTTTATCTGTAAAATAGCTCGACCTCCATTGTATTGAAGACGGAGCCTCGACGCTTTTAAAAGTTAAAAAGACCGTGAGTCGACATACGGTCGTTCTGAGTTGTATTGTCATGCCAGATATTAGAGGCCAAATACAACTTTGTATAGACTGACGGTTTCATCCTGCAGATAATTAACAAGTTTCAGTCGCAAAAAACTTGTTATTTAATAAAATGTACTTGTTATTTTTTTAAAATTTCCGTTTGCGTAACTAGATGCAAATTTCTTTTGCGAATCGATTTATGTGAAAATCTCATTTTCGTCAAAAATGTGACACAAGTGTTTTTTTAAATGGTACTGCAGAGTGATGGTACTGTGCTCCTTCCGGAATCCAGACTGGAGAGGATCAAGCAGGCTGTGCTTATCCAAATATTCAGTTAGCTGGTGATATACTATTTTGTCAAGAGGCTTGACTAATGCACTGAGAATAGACATAAGGCGAAAATCTGTCAGAGCTGAAGGATTAGTGATATTAGGAATAGGGCAAATCAGTGCTTTTTCCAAATATTGGGGAAAATCCCAAGCTGTAGAGAGCAATTGTATAATTATATGCAGTAGAAAAGGGAGTATCACACGGAGAGAAAGTTTAACCATTTTAATATAGATAACATCAATTCCGATAGCCCCTGAGATTATCTTGGCAATTACTGGAAGCAGGGAGTCAAGTGTTAGATTTTGAATAGGAATAATTCCAAGCCGCCGAAGGACCTTCCAGATATTTTCATATTTACTCTTGTTAACAATTGCATTATAGTTATAGTTATTCTCAGAGTCCCTAATGTTAGTTTCAACCACATTCCTAAGGATGCGGAATTCCTTTCACCGTGCCTGGTCATTACTCCTCCTACACAGTAAAAAATTTCTATTGGAACTTTCCATTAAATGTATTGGAAGTTTATTTCCGAGATGTAACGTAATACAGAAAAAACTAAGTGTAATCTTTACCCAGATTTCGTGGTAAAGATTACCTGCAACAAAAATTACCCCAGGTGGGTAATCTTTTCCCTGACATCTCGGACATTCTTCTGTATTTACCCGCGTTGTGAGGGTAATTGTCAATGTTTACTTCGAAGGCCTGGATAATGTGACATCGTCTGCTTGCAACCAGCAACGCGTCACATGTTTTCATTAAAAACAGCCTTACTAAAGGTACAAGAACCGTTTGATTTCTTTCAAAGTTTGAATAAAAACGAATAACAGTTTACACGAACGAGCAAATTCGCCACCAACTTTGCAAATACTGCTGTTTTGTGGACGGAGACTGACACTTGCGTCCGCAGGGGCGCTAGTGAAATTAACTTGTTTTGGATTTGAATAAGATAATGGTTGGAAAAGAAGGGAGCTGGGTGTTGAGAATAATTTTGTGCTTTTGTTAGGTCTTCTACAACCATAAGGTCGAGCCATATACTTGACAGTGGTGCGTAGATCCATCCGGTACTATAGATAAACCAGCTGAATTGACCAGAGACAGAAGGTATTTGGATTTTTTTTTCCTTCACGAGGTATGGTGTAAAATCTTAAATGAGACACACGAGAAGGATCCGCATTTCTCGGTAGTATGGGGTTATACCCACTAAAAAGCGCCACCCTTTTCTTTTTCGCAGGGATCACCCCGGAACCGCTTTTGCATTACTTTGGGGGGGTGTCGTGTTCTTCACTGTTTGAGTGCCTGCTGGTTTTCTTCTTTTATTTTAGGTGGCGGATGTTGTACACACTCTTCGTCAGCTTTATGTCCCAACCAAGATGTATTCATCATCCTCAGCAGCGCGAGAGCGTGGCGCATCGGGCTCATCGGCCTCTTACATCTTGGTTTGACACGACTGGTTTTCACTGTAATTTGAGGGGTCTCCACTGCGGGACTGCCTCCCGGAACGTAAAGCATTTCATTCTCTCCCGAAAATGGTTTGTCCGGGGTCCTCCCTGTTTTTTAACGCTGAGGTAGCACTGTGATGCGCTGGGACAATCCACAGCTTTGCCGCATCTCTAGCAACACTTTTTCCTATCAGGACATTCGCATTGCTGCCAGGTGGCCGTACCCGTGACAGCGATAATACGTCGTGGTTCTTGTCTTTTTACGGACCCTGCAGGTGACCCACCCCACCTTTAGGTGTCCTGGCCTTGCGGCCAGTTTCTCACTCATCTCTACAAAGGTCTTTAGGTCTCTTCAGAGTGTCCTTGATCTCTAATTTATCCGTCGTTTCATCAAGATCAAGGATTTTGACTTCAATTATGGGGATAAGCTCACGCACCTCTATGAGAACGTTGAAGCTTCTCGTCTGTCGTACACTCTTGATTTTAACATTAGGCATTTTCCAGATTGTCCTTGAGCCGGTTTTACCAGCATCGCATCTGGTCGCACGCGTCTTGGCATCTCCTTCTTTGGTGTCGGTATTTGGGCTGCAGTCTCCTGGGGAATCATTGTAGGCGCTCTCGCTCTCATCCCGTAAATGGGTGTGGGAGCTGCCTTAGCTTCTTTCTCCGTCTGAGTTTCCTTGGCAGCCATGTCCTTTACACTTGCTGTCTTCTTGTTTTCTCGTACCTTCTTTGTGAAAAGCTCACCAATTCGGTATTCAAAACTGTTAAACCAGCCTTCTGTCGCACTCGCATTCCTCCGCAATTCTTCGATTACATCAAATGAATCATCTAATTCTTCAGTGATTTGCTTGGGCATGCTCCATTTTGTACCGCAGAAATTTTTTATCTTTTTGTGTACGGTCACCAGCTATGTAGATCAGGCTGACTCCCTTCTCCATCGACCTCTTGGTACCCTTTTTATGGACTCTCATCTTAATTTGGAGACTAGTTTCCCGCTCCTCCATCGCGTCTAGTTTTCCACCGAACACCTCACAAAAGCTTTTGTCAGGAATGGCGGAAAAATCCCACTCCTCCGTTAAGCTACGTCCGGCCAATTCCAACTCCTCTGTATAACTACTTTCTAAATTTTGTTTTCGATTCGGCTTCATGTTGTTTCCACGAGCAGCTAGAGAACTATCGGTTTGCCTCCGCAGAACCCGCATGCGGGGGTAATGTCTTCAATACTCTAGAAGGCGACCTGGTATTCTACTCTCTTGAAATGAACCAGCGAAATCTCGCTGGTTGAAATATCCAGAAGTGTGTCACTGACAATCAGTGAGAATTCACTGGTTCATTCAGTGAAGTTCCGACACTGGTTTAATCAGTGAGGTTCACTGGTTTCTCAGTACCAGTAGTCACCTGGTCGTACGCCTTGTCGCCTGTCAGCTGTTTAGGTATGGCACTTATCATTCATCGCACTTTTGTGGTAACAGTTGTAAAATTATCTTTTAAAAACCTCACTTTATTCTCACAACAATAAATGAAAACCGGGCTGCAATATAATGGGATATAATATGTTGCGCCTGATTGTGGAAAGACCCGTCGTTATGTTATCGTGTCGCGTCGCTCAAAGTCAAACCCAAGTGGCCAGGGACCTCCCACTATCAAGCGAAAGATATTATATCCCCTGCTCATTGCAGCCAGGCGCCAAATATTTATAAAACAAACACTAGTACACAATAAGATCCGTTTTCACTTGAGAAATGCCAAGACCTGACCGGCGACGTTCGTGTGCCAGACGACTAGAGGTTCCTGTCTAGCCCGCGTGGAGCGCTATATCACAGGTTCAATATATCATTTGGCGTCACTGGTAGAATCAGTAGCGCTATTTTAGTTTAATCACTTACTGGTTCGTCCAGTTAAAGTGGAAAAATCACTGGTTCACCAGTGATAATTCAAAATACAGACTCAACAAGTGACAATCTCACTGGTTCAGTTTAAGAGAGTAGATACACTGTAAGCAACACCACACCTTGGCTTAGGGGTGTTCCCTTCGTGACCATCCCTGGACCATTGTCCGCGACTGCTTATTAAATATTGTAACCGCATTCAGCAGATTCCGTCGGTATAGGGATCCTCTATCCTCAACCCGAGGACGCGCTCGGAGGTCTGATCAATGGCCCCAGCCGGGATTTGGATTGGATGGAGCGAGTATTTAGATTAGTATTGAAATTCCCTGTAATTATAACGTTATTATAATTAAGTGTATAATGGAAAAGTTCCGTCTCAAAATCATGACCAAAACCAGCATTAGGTGGTTTATATACAATCCAAAAAAGTAGGCGTTCACGAGATACATAGATGTCAAGAAATAAATATTCAGTAGCCGGTACACTGGTTTCAGTACTGACATGTGAGATCTTACCCTTTGAATTATTATGAACATAGAATAGAGTGAAAAAAAGTAATCTAACGCTCGCAAGTAAACCCCTTTTGAAATAAGAAAGATAAAGTCTATAATTGTTGCAAATTCGCTAACGACAGAATCAAACTTATACATGTATAATATGTAGAGTAATACATATGTATGAATTTTGATCAAAAGCGAGTTTGTTTAATCAATTCTCTTCTAGATCAAAAACCATATTTTTGAAATTGCTAATTTTCTCACGATATTTTTTGAAATTGCTAATGTTGTCAGGATATTTTTTGAAATATTGTTGCACAGAAAATTAAATAAAAAAATCGAGGAGTTTAAGGACCTTATAATTTTAATGCGGAAAATAGAGTGTATAATGAATGCAACAAAAATACAGTAAACATGAAAATGCTACTCGATATTAGGCGACTATTACGCGTTATCACACGTTATTACGCATTTTTGCGCATCATTAGGCGTTAGTACGCATTATCACACGTTATGACGAATTTTTAAGCGAATATTGCGCGTGAATGAATACCCCTCGACAATTTCATGCAATCTCTTGCATTATATGTGACCGTCCGCGAAGAAAGGGACCTAATGCGTCAAAGTTGAATTTTACAGGACGGGCTTTTAGGCACGAGCCAGTGGAGCTCACGGACACGTCGCGTACAGCTGTGTGGTAAGTGGTGTGGCTGGCTTTCGTAGGCCTCTCGTTTGGTCTCCGCGTAAGCTTATCGTGCCTATGTTTGTAGCTTAATAGCAAGAAAAGTAATTCACTAAACAAATTTATGATTATTGGAAATTAAAGAGTAACTCAGAAACCCTAGAGGATCTCTATCCTGACTAACTTCACTGGCGTTCGCTAAAAGGAGAGAGACGTTACAGTGTGAAGGTGTTTAGAGGGGGCGAATTTATTCTCTCGGGGGTATATAAACTGTTTCACAATCCATTGTCATTCACTGGCTTTCATATGCATTCATTGAAAGTCTTTAGATGCTACTTATTAATTGATTCAGTAAAATTTATAGTTTAATTCATTTTAATTCACTTATTCACTTTAACTCAGGGATAAATTAAAATGTTATGTAGTCTGCTCTTCATTTTTCAAGGTCTGGGATTATTAACTTGTAAAAAGGCAGTTGTTCATCGGAAGATGAGAAATGTAAAATGCACGTAGGAGACAGGTGTCCATAATTTTTTCCGTGTGCATGGGTAGTCAAAAAGAATATCTAAAAAATTATTCATCAAAATGCGTACTAATCCCTGAATATCTATGATACTTTCATATTGGCGCATTCAAGAAATTTTGTGTTCTCATGCTTTTGGTATTTATGTTTTTTTTTAAACAAAATATGTTTTTGACAGGACGCAGTGCCAGTTTATTTTTCTTCTGACTTTTAATTATTATTTCAGAAAAACAAGTCAGTTAAACAGTTTTTCACATCTCTACTTACAGTCTGACAGTATTATGTACTGATATATCGAATTGGTGAAAAAAGGGTTTTTATTCCTGAATTGAGAATTACATATTTAAGGCAGGTCTTCCTGTGTACCTTATACCTTGAAGATACTCAGGGACACAAACGTCACTGTTTTATGAATTTTTATTTTATCTTAATAATTGCCCATTTAAATAACTATTCTTCTTCCTACTTTAACTAAATAACGTATCAGATTCGATTTTCATGCGTCAAACTTTGTTTTTTTTTATTGCCATTTTACGTGTTGTAATTATTTGAATGATAAAATGCCTAAGTCAATAATATGTATTTTTCTTCTTAATTTTCTTCTATAACTTGGTGGTTATAAGTAAAAATATAGGATTCTTACTTGCGCGTACACACAATATGTACCTGCTTAATAACTTATTACAAAATTGACTGTGTAATTATATACGGTTGGTTTCATAAAATGTCTCTTAAGAATATTGTGCATATTCTTTCAAATGAATGAAGAAATCTGGTTCAATGCATAATGATCTGTCTTAATACATTCGTGGAATGATGCAATAAAGGTCTTTCGTAATTTGCTGTAGATGCCCGCCGAATGCATCGCTAATCCGTTGCAGCGGGAGTTGGCTGACTCGATAATTCGGATGCAACCGCTAGATGAAATTCGGATATTACTAGCGTGTGGTGCCAAGCCTAATGATGCCGTCACTCAGGGCCTAAGACCCCTGCATTATGCGGTCTGGCAGAGGTACGAAGATGCAGCCCAGCTTCTCTTAGTCAGGGGTGCAGATATTGATGCTACGGATGAATGCGGTTATTCCGCACTGCATCTTGCAGCAGAACATGGATATCTTGACCTCGTCAAGCTACTTCTCAAGTATGGGGCCAAAGTCGATCATCGTCAGGACACTGGTGAACTATTCCCCAGGTATGAACAAAAATTCTATTTTTCACATTTCTCGTCCAACATTATATCAATTATATCAACATGTATGTAAAAAAATAAAGTAAAATTATTTATACATATATCTGCTCCTTTTTTATTAAGTTATTATTACTTATTCATTAAACTGGTTAAAAATTTAAATCATTTTAATTTAAAAATGTCCAAACATTTTTACATTCTTGTCAGAAAAGGTATTAGATTTGCGTACAATTGAGGGGGCCCCCCCCCGTGTTTGTCGAATTTTCACGTTTTGAGACCCTCCGAACCCGAAAAACAGTTTTTCACGAATGTGTCTATCTGTTTGTGTGTGTCTGTAGATTTTTAGACTGGATACACGATGACTTGCGAAAGAATTGACAAATTGGATCGGCCTTTGATATGCTCTTTAAGTGCCCTAAACTGAAGGTCAAGTTCGTTAGCCAGCCATTTTGGATGAAAATTCAAAAAGTAAGAGCATTTAAAAAATTTTTGAGATTACTTTTTTTCAAGATTCAAAAATTCTCCGTACGGTTATTCGTAGTACTCAAAAAGACAAACTATTTATTTAAATGGCTTTTTTGATAAAAGAAAAATTACCAGAGTTATAGCACTTACAAAATTAAAAAAAAACGAAAATGAAAATTTTAAGCCAAATAATGCACGGTATAAAAAAAAGTCAAAAAAAGAAAAATTTTACTTTTTGAAAGCTGTACAAGATTATGACAAAAACTTTTAGAATTTTCTTGAAAAAAGGAAAATGCAAATTTTGACCGCACAAAAAATAATGAAAAATCATAAATTCCATTTTGCGGTCAAACGACGCAAGATACGACAAATGATCGTTGACAAAAATTGTGCACTCAAAAAAGATCTACAAATTCTTTATTGGACAGCTTTTGATAGGAAGCGTAGTTTTTATTTTATTCTTAAAAAACAACATTGAAAATAAAAAAATTAAATTTCCGGTCAAACGACATAAGCTAAGAAAAAAACAATTAGAGAAAAGTTGTTAACCCAAAAAAGAGCTATACATTTATTACTTATAATTTTTTGATAGGATGCGTAGTTTTTGTTTTAATCGTGAAAAATAACATTAAAAATAAAAGAAATTAAATTTTCAGAAAAACGTCGCAAGGTACGAAAAAAAATTAGGAACAAAAGTTGTACACCCAAAAAAGATTTATAAATTTGTCATTGATCATTTTCTGATGGAACGCACAGTTTTTGTTTTAGTCGTAAAAATAAGACTGAAAATAAAGAAATTAAATGTTGGAAAAACGACACGAAGGACGAAAAAAAATGAATAGACAAAAGTTGTTCAAACAAAAAAGATCTAAAAATTTGTTATAAACATACATGAGAAATAAAAAATGAACTTTTTGGGAAAACGACGCAAGTTAGAAAAACTTTTTATTTAACAAAATTTTTCGCTTCAGTTAGTCTACAACTTTTCTCAGAACCTCTTTACGCTAGGATACATATTTTTGGTTTAAATAGTAAAAAATAACATTGAAAATGAACAAATTAGGTTTATGGAAAACCGACAGAAGTTACAATAAAATATTTAATAACAAATTTTTGTATAGAATGCGCATTTCTTCAATTATAAAAACAGGACAATTAAAATACGTCTGTTTTAATACCAATGCATATTATGAATTGTAATAATATAAATTTATTGGAATGATACATTTTTTCAGGGTGGTTGAGAACAAAATTTAATACAAAATAAGGAACAAATATTAAAGTGATCATGATAAATAAAATTTATACTTTATTTTGCAATATCTGAATAAGCAGTCCCAGGCCGAGGTAAGAAATAAATGTAATATACATTTGATATAATAGTGTTGAACATAATATACACTGTTAGAAATGTTCGGAAAATTCTGACACATTTAAGTTACTAAAGTAACTGAAATTGACGACATTAGGTTGCTGAAAACGAAATTCAGTAACTTTTATAGTAAATTTACTAAATTTGTATTAAACTTGAGAAACGGTATCTGAACATTACAAAAAGTTTCTTAAAATTCCTAAATGGTAACAGAAATATAAGTTATCGTAACCAAAAGCAGTGTGCAGTTGCATGCGCACTCGTTGCTTCTCGATTGCGTTCATAGGAGACAGAGCATGGTTGTTCAGTGGTAATCGGCGACAAGGAAGTGCAAAAGGAAGAATTGAATATTGAAGAGGATTTGATCCAGGTTTTAATCGATTTGATCCAGGTTTCAATTGAATGGTGAGTGCGCTATTTACATCAAATCACGCCCTCCTGGTCAAATAGGTTAAGTCTGTAATTTTTATTCGTTCTCTCTCTCATTGCGCTCATTTATGGACTTACAACGTAGATCAAGGAACGGATATTGTTTGGTTGAATAATTTTAATATAAATTTGCAGTGTCTATTTGTCTTGAAAATATAAATTATATAATATACTAAATGAATCAAATGTGAAAAAAAAACTTCTCATCATAAAAGATGGGCTTATATTAAAGTGACCATATTTGAAACGCTCAAATGCAGGACGCTGACAGGATTGAGGGGGACGGAGTCAGATTCAATATGCTTACACTAAGAAAGTCTTGAGTCATGAAACACATTCATTCAAATATATTATATCACACGCAATGTTGAAATCTCAAATTTGATTGCTCGAGAAACTAGAGAGAAACTCAGAAGCCTCGAAGTAGAAAAAAAAAACCCTTTTGCGGGACGTTTTGCAAAAAATCGTCTTTTACAGGACGTTTTGCATGACATTTACCGTCGCAGGATACATTGCTCAAATGCGGGACTGTGCTGCGAAATACAGGACGAATGATCACTTTAGCTTATATTGGATGCAATGAGTGTACGTTAGGGTGACCAGAAAAAAACACTTTTGGTTTTCTTAGGAGTGAAGGGCAAATAACGGTAGTTTATGCGATTGTATAAGCCAGATTTTTTATTTTTATTTTGAACAATATTTAGAGGTGGCCCATCGTCTTTGAAGTTCTTATGTAATTAACATGGGCAAACTCAACTGTTTTTTCATTTAAGATTTTAACCACGAAGTTATCCACTTTTTAATTTGAACTTTTAATATGTTGTTCTTGAGGTTCTCAGAATCCACATAGAAACATTTTTTTAATGAAAAATTCATAAAAAACATTAATTACGGTAGCTTGAAAAGTGCCATTTTCACTGTTTTCTACTGTTTTCAAAGCCTAATAACGGCCCTAATAATATATATCTTATACTGAAATTTTAACAATATTTTCCTCGAAGGTTGAAGATCATATTTTCTAAAAAAGCAGATTAGGAAAAATATAAATAAGCCTGCAATAATGAAAACAAATCTGAGTAAATTTTTGAAATTTGACAGGTCTACGACTTAAGCTGTTTAATTTTTGGGGCGGAGTGCTCATCAACTCGGCCATAAAAGTCGATCCCAGTGGGTCCTGACACAATAAACTCATAAAGCAAACCCTTTTTCGGCAAGCGTTCTTTAGCCATATTTCCCTTTTTCAGAAAAGTGAATAATAATAATTCAGGGGACGCTAACTAATCCTGCTATAAAGTCACATCCATGAAAAGAGCTGAGGTTGCACCTTCACGATCGACTCTTCACTTACCGAAATTGTCAGCTTTTGCAATGACAACTTTCAAAGACGATGGGCCACCTCTAAATATTGTTTAAAATTTAAAAAAAAAATCTGGCTTCTACAATCGTATAAACTACCGTTATTTGCCCTTCACTCCTACACGGAAAAAATTTTGGTAAACTAGACGCACTTCCTATAGTACAGCAGCTGTACTATAGGATCGGGGCAACAGCTACGCCGATCTATTGTGAGGAGTTGCACGAAAATAAGAGGCAACGGACGGCTCCTATCCCGAAACTGAGGCAGCAGTTGTACGGTGAAAATCTGCTGTCAAAATTTTAATACAATTGCTATACAATTAAAAATCAACAACATTCACGCTTAACAAATTCGCATATTATAAGCATCCATATATTCACAAAACTTTGATTTAGTTTAAAATAGCATTACATACATACATTGATTAGCAGTTCGAACTCGAAAGCTCATTGCCTCACTACCCGATTCGGGTAGTGTTTCTAGGTGGATATTTACTACCAATGTGGGCCCACCACACCCACGACGGGCCAACAGCACGCAGGTATTCCTGAACGGTTACCGATCCAAGTACTAACCGCGCCCAACAATGCTTAACTTCAGTGATCTTACGAGAACTGGTGTTTCCAGCGTGGTATCACTGTTACATTTAAATATTATGCAAACACAATTGATTGTTTTAAATCTCTTCATATGCGAAAAAGAGGTTAAGTTACTTCAAATAGTTCAAATGAGTACTTTCTGGTTTACAAAATTTAGAGGTTAACTATACATTTATTAAAAAAGCTCACAATCAAAATAAAGTTGTATACTTACATTCAAAAATTTCTTGTAAATGCTCAAAATTGTTTGTTTTTAGAAAAATATCCATCGCGACGATATCAGATACAGGTCAACGCACGTGCACTTACGATTCGCATGACACTAGTCCCGAAAAAAAGAACAACGGTTGTACTTTGCCACTGGTGCAGCGCTTGCGCCGCAGAAGTATAGCTGCTGTCAGAAAACGGGACAGCAGCTGTCCCAAATGAAAGTATGAGATTCGTCGTAGCGTTTGGCTTCACTCATATTTTCTTACTATTTATATTCGCAGGACATACATAGACTACATATTTTATATTAAAATTAATGAACTGAAAAAATTTTTAAACCCTTTAAAATTTCAGTTACAGTAACTGAAAATTCTTAAACTGTAACAGAATTTTCGGGAACATGTGACTGAAACGTTATGCAGTTACCTTTGCTGAAATTTCTGTTACAGTTTAGGGAAATTTAAAAACGGTTTCTGCATAAAGCTTCAGTGACGCGTCTCTGAAAATTCCGACAGAAATTTCTAACAGTGTGGAAAAGTTCGCATTTTTGACAAAATCGAGTGCTAAGCACAAGATACGTGATTAGAATGTGTTCTTTAAAGCCGAAGATGCTTGAACAAAAGAGAATTCACAATCACCAAATTACTGTTGTCGATGCTTTGATCTTTATTTTTAAAAAGTTTGCGCACAAATTTGGGGGTACAACGTACAAAGGCCGAGCGCGTAGCGCGAGGTAATTACATTATCGAGCTCGAAACGCTAAATGCATTATCGAGCGCGAAGCGCGAGAACCAACGGTCGCGCGATCTATGCGTGCTCAAACTTGCGAGCGAAGCGTGCCGCGCGGCGGGCAGAGTTTCCTAATTGTGATTTTGAAACAAATAATTTTAAATACCTAAAATTGTACTCGGTACAAATTGAGCAGTTTCACATTTTCATCTTAATTAAAGAATATCACATATTTCGAGTGCTCCATGCATTATGGAATCAAGTTCGGGTAAGTCCGTATAAAGAATCGGGTTTGAATTGCGCTGTATATGGATATGGAATCAAGTTTTATTTTTATTCACATGGAATTTTTGTAATAAAATAAAAAAGTAGACCATTCGTAAAGCAACTTAATCGGAATATTCTTTATACGTCGACTTACCCGAAATTGATTTGATTCCATATAGGGAATAAAATTACATCCGCAAAGGTCATCAAAGAACATTGACTGGATACTTGACCTAGGAGTTGATTTTGTATCCCAGTTAAAAGTTTCAAAAGAATTTTTGGCACAGATTAATGGAAATAAAGTTATTAATATTTTTAATTTTTTCAAAAACTAGTTTTCTTCAAAAATCTCGAAAAATATTTATCTGAGATCAAAATATTACGCAGTAAGTTGTTGATCTCGTCGAAATATATATTTTTCGTCTCAACACTTTTCCCCCAAAATCAATATTTTTAAAGAAAAATTACAAAAATTAATGTTCAGAATTTTCTTTAAAAAATGTACTAAAGTATGTGATCGCCGCGCTAGGATCTATTTGAGATTTTTACTATAAGTTAGCATTGATGTGGGATTAAATTTCCTAAAATATTATATCTAAAAAAAAGGATGGGAGTTATGGGGGTAAGAAGAAAAATAACGAATAAAAAATTTTATTTTTGAGAACGACTGAACTGATTTTGAAACAAAAAATATCTGTTATGGGTTTAAATGCCACAATATTATAAGAAAATCACGGTTTTTGTTTAATACGGTTAAAAAAACATTCAAAATTTATTTCAATTTCTTACGGGATGCACTTAAGTCACTGACAACATTTTCTCCATGAATATTCTCTTAAAACTCTATAATAACATGCTTGAGTTTGGAAGCGATCGAAAGCGATCGAAAAAAAATACATTGTTAAAAAAACGATCTTGAGCGCGTCACGTGGGGTGTGTGACGCGCTGTACAGTAGGTTGCTAAAAACAGCGAAATTCGAATTTTGTTAACGTGCCCACCAGCTTTGTGAGGTTCCCGAAAAAAGTAACTTCCCCTAATGTGACGTATGCGTTTATTTTATATTTTGGACCCTCTCACCCGCTTCTAGCATGAACCAAACACCACCCTCTAAATGTGGATCAAGTATTTTACGGTATATGGTCGTCATTATTACTTTTTTGTAGTTTTTATAGGTCATCTTTAATGGAAAAATTAAAAAATTTCATATATTTGTCTATTATTTTAAATTGTTTAAACAATTATTTTATCACATTTTATCGCAAATTTGCGATATTCTCACAATGACATGATTATATTTCCTGATTATAGTTCATGTCCTTATGAAAGTGCCGATAATTTACGATAAAATGTGAAAAAATAATTCTTTAAACAGTTGATAAATAATAAAAAAATATATGAAACTTTTTAATTGGTCCATCAAAGATGATCTGTGAAAAAACTACAAAAAGGTCATGATTACGACCAATATACCGTAATAGTATATTATGCGCCGAGGCGCATAATGAGGGTCTTTACGCGACAAGCGGCAATGCTCGCAGGACGATCGAAGCCGAGGCGAAGCCGAGGCGAGATAAGTCCTGCGAGCATTGTAAGCGAGTCACGTGAAGTCCCGAATTGTGCTCATTGGCGCATATATTAGTTTATGTGGCGACGGTGCATTTACAAGTTTTGTTGCGACAGCGTACAGTATCGTAATGTTGTACATTACGATACAGCGGAGTGTAATGTGAAGAGTGATCGTCCGCTGTATCGTAATGTAAAACATTACGATACTCTACGCTGTCGCATAAAAACGCGTTAATGCACCGGAGTCACATAAAATACTTTATTCATGTTTAGAGGGTGGTTTTTAGGGCATTTGAGAAGTTGGTGAGGTGGTCAAAATATAAAATGCATGTATACGTCACATTTAAAGAAGTAACTTTTTTCGGGAACCTCACATAGCTGGGTGGATACAGTCAAAAAAATTCGAACTCTGCTTTTTTTTAGCCACCCTGCTGTACAGCGCACCAAACACCCCACGTGACGCGCTTAAGATCTTCTATTTTTATAACTATGTACTACCCGTTTGGCCGTTTTGGAACTCGTTCATGTTATTATGGAGTATTAAAAGAATACTTAGGGGAAAATGGTGGTAGTGCCTTAAGTGCATCCCATAAAAACTTTTTTTTAAATGTTGATCATTTTTTTCATCCGTATTTTTTTTTAAACCGTAATTTTCTCATAACATTGTGGCATTCAAACCTATAACATATTTTTTTTCATCAAAATCGGTCTAGCTGTTCTCAAGAAAAAATAGTTTTTTAATTTCTCTTCATATACCCCCTTCATATAACTCCCATACATTTTTTTAAAGATATAATCTGTTGGGCTCTTTTGACAGGTTGAACCTTGAAAAGGGACGAAAAATGAGTTGGCCACTCGTCCTAGTGTTGGGCATTTTAAACAGGAACCTTGGAAATGTAGGAGATATTTGTCCGCACAACTTCCCTGATTTAAAATGCCCGACACTTGGACGCACAACATTTTTATCTTAGATCAATTATTTTCGAGGTAGACCTCTAGGCCAACTATCAAAGCAATATTCTTGGGTGACCTTTTCGAAAGTGTACCACTATACTGCATGGATCTGTCGATTTCAAGTATTCGTTATAGGTATTTAATTATTTCGATTTACAGTACCTAATAACATTTTTAAAGATTTTTGTTAGACTTTAAGTACTGAAGGTATTATTGTTCCAGGAAAAAAAAATTAATTATACTTTTAAGAATCGTAATATTATTATTCATGGTAGATATCGAATTATATCTGACAACTATCTGCAGCTGTTATACACAAATATTTTGGTAGCAAAGGCAGGAAATTTTCGATTTGAAAAACAAACAATAAAGGCAAACTTCCCGAAAATGTTGTAAATGTATAAGTGACCAAAAATATCCGAACATTTTTGACAATTTTGAATATGTATCATAGAGTACGGGTTTCTGAATTTTTCGGTGAATTAAGAAATTACACAAAATTTCCGAAAATTCAAGGTATGCGGATATTTCCGAAAGAAATCCAAAAAATTTGAAAGTATCCGAAAACAGGGTTGCTAAAAATCCCAAATTCGAAATTCCCTCATCTTTCCCTGACTATTTATTAATTTTCTTTGACCGTCAGAAATTTTTCTTTCAAGTATACGAACAACTAACATCTAGGAGATCAATATAATGTAATGTGAAACAATATTTATTTATAAATTTATCTTATACTTTTTTAGTGGCAACAGTCATACAAAATTTTATAAACTTCAACTTCAGTTTATCGAGAATTTCCTGACTCTTTCAGGCTTTCCCTGACTTTCCAGAATTTCCTCACATGTTGCAACCCTGGACAATTTCTGGCTGATTTTCAAAATATTTGGAAACTTCTGGTAAATTTATAAATTACTGAAATTTTTTGGCAATCTTAGGTATACCAAATTTTTGAAAATTTTCGATAATTTAGATTAGATTAGATTAGAGTTTATTCAAACCCTGGAACAGTGTCCACTGAGGCAAAAAATTAAGTAAAATAATAATAATACATATGGCATCCCATTTTGTATCCTAGAAGGCGATATTTATGGTAACTTATCGCTTAGGGTTGGTCGAATCACTAGTCACAATCAGTCTGTCCAAAGGAGTGTTCACACACTAGGTCACGCATGTTTCAGATATTTTAGACATCCCCCTACTTTGTGATACAAGGCCGCTTTTGCGCACGTGTATCACATAATAAATTTTGTAAAAAATTCATTAAATTACCCCTTTTAGTGCTTGAAAAAGTAACCAGAATTTTGAAAAAGTGTTTGAAAGAAAAACTAGAATGTAACTAGAGCCGATTTACGCAAAAGTGCAGTAGTTTTTTCTCACGTTTTTCAAAAAGCGTCGCTTCCGGCACGCCATACAATTATGTATAGGTATACCTCGAAAGCCGAATAATCCGTGCATTTGTTACAAAAAGATTATTTTTCATGGAAAAATTTAAAACATAACAAATTATTTATTTAAAAAGTTTTATTCTAAATAACAAAATTCTTACACTCACAGAAAAAATTGTTTTGAAATAGAAGCATATCGTCCTCTTGCTTATTTCTACCTTTTTTAATCTTTAAGTAAAAAATATTTACAAAAATTTACCACCGTTTCAGTGTTTGTCCAATACCTTTATTAAAGCAATCAAGATACAAGATTAACAAAGAGTGACAATACATCAGAACCCATGAAAAAAACTACATTGAAGGTTGGCGTTAGAATTATGTTGTGTGGACTAAAAGAAATTCATAGTCATTATAATAATTACACTCCACTCAAATGGTTAAGTGTAAAATAGTTTACGTCACATGAATTCATCGAAATTACACACAAAGTACGATAAACATAATATTATATGAAAATAGCCTTAGGATTTTTTTTTTCAAATTTAAAATCGCAACCCGAGCAGAAGCCGTTATTGGTTAAAAATTGTTTACTTCTTTCGAATGCCAATCTACAACTTTTTTTACTCGGCTCAAATAATTCGATTAATACTAATAATATATTGATTAACTCTTTTTGCTTTTTTCAGAACCACATTATGTGATGAACCCCTGCGGTTGTCTTTGAGAAATCGACACATCGAAGTTGCAAAAACACTGCTTGAAGCTGGTGCTAATCCTAACAAGAGATATTTTTTCGGCTCTGAAATCAATCTTGTCTCCCCCTTGGATTTAGAATGTATGGAATTGCTTCTCGCCTTTGGTGCTCATCCAAATACGAGGGATCGTGCTGGACTTACGCCTCTTATGAAAGCTGCAAGATTACCTCAGGTAAAATAGAAAAAAACTGATTTAAATAAAATTGGATCAAATTAATTTTTTCCTAAAGAAAAATATTTTATTATGTCAATCAAATTGAAATAAAAATTAAAAATATCTTGTGTGCTTAAACATGATTAATCTGAGTGAAAAATTAATTAGAAGACTATCACATTATGAACAAAAGTAATAATAAGAATTAATTTCTACTCAAAATATCCAAAATATTATGGCATGCGCTTCAGATTATTTTCTCACTCTTACTGGTTTTACCTACTCAACCGGACGTGCACAACAGTTTGCGGCAAGCTCTTGTCGAAAGTAAGAAGATATCCGCTTTACGGCAATATTGCGAGATAAGTTTCAGGGAAACTTGCATAGCAAATTGGCAATATTTAATTTAATCCGTTGCGGAGCAGTTTTCGATGGACACTAGGCTAGAGCTGCGCACTAGTTTTTTATGGTTTCCTAATGGGTGCGTTTAAATGCGTACCATATTTCGTATTAAAAAAAAACTGAAACTTTCCCAGGAATTTCCCGCAAGTTTCCCTCAAACTTACGATATGCAATCTTTCCTCAAATTTATTTCACAATGTTGCCGTAAGGCGAATATTTTCCTAATTGCAGCATGGTATTGCGTAAACGTTGAGGTGGAAGCCTCTAAACCTTGCACCGCAAACTTTAGGCAAGTTTGATGCTAACTATTGTCTCTGGGGTAATACCTGAAAATTTTCTTCAGCTGCATGCATGAAAAAGTTAAGTCGGTGGTTTTGTTATAGCTACTATATCAAGTCCTCATTTTTAATCAGTTATAAGATTTAATTAAAATTGTTCATTATTAAAATGTTATCCACTTAAATGTAATGATCCTTTCAGAAATATACGCATTGAAATTTGAAACAGCTGTAAATATCTTAAAAGTTTTGTATTTTTAACAATCTGCGAAAACTATAGCAAAGTTCTGCAGTCAGTTTTTTCGTTTTTAAAGGTCTGGAACTAGCAAGGTCTTCTTAAATGATGAAAGTGTTACTTTCTTTGAATAATTGTACAACTTGGATCGGATCATTTCATTGACTGTTTTTTTTCTCAATTTTAATTACATAATCATATTTGAGGTAGAGAAGGAATGATGCTGGCAAGTGATTTAGGAACTAGGAAGTTACCTCAGACAACTTTTATAGAACATTAAGAAATAGGTCCACGTGTCTATACAAAATAAATAATATATGTTGTATCAAACTATTATTTTTCAGGGTATATCTTCGGTTCTTTTACTTTTGAGCCATGGAGCAGACGTAAATGCAACGGCCGATGCCAGACATGACTATCGAACAGTTTTGCATTACGCGATACTTGGTGGGGATCCAGCGGTCATAAATCTTCTTTTGAAACAGGGGGCCACCCTTGACCTCGGTGCTGACTATCAAAAACCAACAGCCTTGGACTTGGCGATTCTCAAGGGAGATCCGTCGATTGTGGAAATGCTGCTTTTTGCAGGTGAATTAAACGAAAGTAATTCGATCGAAATAAACTTTACCTGTAATTGTTTTTCATTATAGCACCACCGTTTTTAGATTGAATCTAAAATAACAGAGTCCATTGTAGAACCTATCTATTTTAGAATACATTTCTTCAACTGTCCAAATTCAAAATAATTCGTAAATTATTATTATTATTCCAATATACTTTTAAAAAATGTATGCCACAATTTTGACCTAGAAAGGGCATCGAATTTTGTAAAAGGTCTTGAAAAATCTGAAATTTTGTGAACCCAAAACTCTTTGGCCAAGACATCGTTTTTGATCTGGAAACTGCAATGTGGGCAATCAACAAATATGAGGCTTCACAGCTTGAGCCGAAAAAACTCAAGTTATCAGATTCAATGGGAATCGCACGGAAAAGTTTCTTTGTTGCATTAGGAACAAATACCCTAAATGTTTTTTTTTAAATTTCTCATCTTTTTGTGGATGCATTAATAATTGTTGTTTGTTAAGTTTATGAAAATAAATAACCGCATATGCATAAAAAGTAAGAAAACAATTTTTTCGCAGAAATATAATTTTTTCAAAAAATTCACTTGTTTGCTGGCTAATGGAAAAATAGTAAGCGACGTTTGCTATTGAGGTTATTTTACCTTGCACGTATCCCGGAAAATTGTCCCTATATGTCAAATGTCACTTACACTTACTAGGTTTTTCCCCTCAAACTTTAATACAAATTATCTTTTACTTTTTTCACATTTTTCTTGCAATTGCAATTAATCTAGCCAAGATTAAATAATTTTTTTCAGTTTTATACACAAAATTTCTTATAAATAGGATACCAAATTGCTGGAAAAATCCTCCTATTTCTTTGTAGCGCATTTGTATTACTAATAAAATGACAACAACATATAAAATAGGGGTTTTATCCAAAATACAAGTTGATTATCAAAGAGTTAAAAAAATACCTGTTATTGTTTTTTACAGGAGCAGATGTAAATGCAACATCGCCAATAATTGGTTCCCCTCTCCATGTGGCCTGTGCAGATAACATACCCAACAGATTGGAAGTTCTCTGCATGTTATTGGAGCGAGGTGCAGATCCAAATTTGGTGATTCGAAGTGACGAGGGATTATCGTTAAGACCAGTTCTAGCAGAATATGTTGCATCAAACGAAAACCCCTCTGTGGAAGTGGTCGCTTTGCTGCTAAAGTATGGGGCCAGAGTGGTAATCAAAACTCAATTCAGGGACCCCCATGGAATCCTAAATTCCCTTCAGAATACAGTGGACAAGCCGAGAATATTAAAGGCTCTTTTAGAAGCTGCGGAGAGCTTCGATCCTTGTATGATACGAAGATCCAGTAGCTTAACAGATGCTCAGAAAGCTCTTGTTATGGAAGCTGCGATAACACCTTTACCTCTAACCCATCAGGCGAGACTCATTGTCCGTAAGCTCTGTGGTACGAAATTGCCAAAAATTGTTAGAAGGCTTCAATTACCACAGTCACTACATCGTTACCTTATGTATGACTTCTACTAGTACTGGATTTATTATTTCAGTCGTACTGATTCCGGTGAGTATGTTTTCGTTTTTAGCAAACTGAATTTATCGTATCCCTGCAAAAAACGTGAGATTAAGAAGTATTGCTTCGCATTCACGAGATGTTTTCTGGAAATCTGCTTCGCGACGACGGAAGCACAATACTTTTTAATGCGAGAGTTCGCATATAACGTCTAAATCTTGAATATGTCTGAACTTCGAAGTGAGAGATTTCGCGTTTAATGCGTGTTAATGCGCGACTTCTAATATGTTTCAATGCTATAAAATGCGATTGAATGCGAAGCAGAATTTGTCTCAATGCTCTTGAATTCGATTGAACGCGAAGCAGAAAATATGCGATTGCTAAGTATTAAATCGCATTCACGAGATGTTCTCTGGAAATCTGCTTTTCGACAACCTCGCATTCAAAGTGCAATACTTTTGAATACGTTTCAATGTGACATTTTTTGTATGGATATCAGGGCAGCATTCCTTTTCAGACTTCACAACTCTTTATCGGGAAAAATTGATCATAAAAGTGTAACGAAACGTTCTTTTTCTTTCAAAATTGTCTACAGCTTAGAAGAGAGTCGGGTAGTACTGACCACTTAAGCAATATGAAACGTTAATTATAATGTTAGTGCTTCCACTAACACCTCCGAAGCAGATATTCAGAGAATAATAATATTAAACAGGCAAACAAAGCAATTTACTTGAGTACCAAAAAAGGTTATTCAAAAAGAGTGTCGAGTAGCCCCGGCCACCGAAAAAATCGTAATATTTGGACATTTTATCGTAATATTGATCAAGGGGAAGCCTATTTTTAAAATTAAGACTTTTAAATTTTAGACACTTTAACAAAAATACTCACAACAATTAAAAATCCATTGAAGGTTACTGTGTTTATAAAAAACTTTATTTATTAATTCTGGACAGAAACAAATGAAATCTAACATGAAAAAGCGGTTCGGGGGTATCAGACACGAAATGACAAGGGCTACCCGATTGTGATATGTTATTAAAAGACTGAAATGAATAAGAAAATACGTAGAATTATTAAACAAAAATTGCAGCTCAAATAGTTCGAGAGTGAATTTAGGTATCCCTATCAAGATCAATCTAATGTTTTTTGTAATCTTTCAAATATTTTATAGTGTCTATATATGCTTTGTAATTTTATATTCTTAAAAATATATCATTACACAAAGTATGAAAGAAATTACGTGTTTCAGATTTTTTACTTTTCAACAACGGGTTATGGTATATCTGGGCGAGATGAGCATAGTTATAATTTTCAGTGAAATATTTGCAATATATAGTAGTTTTTTTTTAATTTAACTGGTTTTATACATTCTCTGAACCTTAAAGTATCAATTTCATGGAAGACGATATGTTCCAAAAATAGTAATTGCGATAATAATATGAAAATTATAAATTGTGCACATGTCTTATCTCGCCCCACGCTCTGGGGCGAGATGAGACGCGTTAATTATTTTTTGTTTTGTTAATAGAATAAACAAATGCTTTTATTAAAACTGCGGTTGAATTAACATTTATTTCAAGTTTTTCATTGATAAACTGTTTTTATAAAATTCACACAGAAAGAAACATAATTTTACACTGCATAAAAATGGTCAGTCTTTCTTTTGTAAGTTCTCACCATTGCAACTCTCTTACAAATCTTTAACTACTTACGGAATTGCTTTCGAGACGACTCTCACATTGAGAATAAACACTTTTCTGCCAGCTCCATAGAGAGCCCAGCTAACACAGTTACTAGTCCGAATAGTCACATAATTGTAACAAGATTAAAAAAACCAGTCACTGGTGACTTCCATGCTGGTCACCCAGTGACAATATATTTCCCACTCAAAGTAGTAACAAATTACAAGCGAAGCAGGTAACATTATCCCGCCATTGTAATCACATGCTTGTAACAAAGTGATGTTTGGAAACGCAACGTGCAATGACAGCTTAACCTCAAAATATACATCGTTTCGGAATTATAATTATGAATATTTTTGCAAAAATGTTGGAAAGGAACATAATTAAACGATAAATAAGTTCCAGAAAAGGGAGATCATATGTGAACAAAGCTTTTATAAAAAAACAGATATTTATCAGCTGAACCCTTACGAAAAAGAAATTACATTATAGAGGTTAGACCCAAAATGTATATGTATAAATGAAGATCGCTGCCGGCTGTTACCGCCATGTTACTAGTCTGACAGGGAACGGTTGCAAACAAGCCTCCCTAGTAAACTACGGCGATTATGCCGTTACCTGCTAGGAGACTGAGATACAAGTAACAATTCCTCTGATAACATGTGATCATTCAGGAACCTTTCAGGATGGTAACAGGTTAGCTGGGAGGTTATGAGTGCCATGACAAGGAGGGCAAGAGCGTCTCATCTTGTCTCATAAACCCGGCTCATTCCGCCCCAAATCACAATTTTGATTAAAACTTCAATATTACCTTTGTGTATTGATTATTTTTATATTAGTGCGTTAGTACATTAAAATTCGAAAAACAAACTTCACGAAAAACGTGGGAATACTTGCTCTTTTAATTTATTTCAAAAAAATGTTGATTTAGAAATATGATAAAATACTGGCTGTTCTTTTTTTAATTTTTGAAAGTTGATTTACTGAAAAGCACAATTTTTTAAAATTGTTATGTTTTTTCAGAGATAGATGGTAATATGTACTACATATCACCAGAGTTTCATTCTTGGTAAACCATAGCTTCATACTGAAATAAATTATTTTAAAAAAATATATAATTTTTGCATTTTTCTCGGAAATAACGAAAGGTACAAAAATGTTTACATAAAAGTTTAAACATCTAGGAAGTTCTACAAAAATACTTCCTGCACTTTTGTGATATTTTGCAACGTTTACGAGGAAAATTAATTAAAAACAACATTTTCACGTCCTCAAAAAGAATTAAGCCCTCGCAAAACTGGTAGGAAACCTTCCTTATATAAGCATAAACAATAACAAATATGAGGAAAATAAGAAAGGTGGGGCTTTCCTGAAAATCTTCTATATTTTTTGCATCGAATTTTGAAAACACGAATGGAAGATTTTCAGGAAACCCCCAACTCTTTTATTTTTTTCACAATTTTTAAAAAGTGTCTTCTAATGTAAAAAAGGCATCTTATCAGTTTTATGTGGGCGATTTTTTCTCGTAAACGATGCAAGATATCATAAAAGAGCTAGATGTATTTTCAAGCTTTCGTTGTTTCCGAGAAAAATGCGAAAATTCGACTTTTCAAAAATAAATTTCGCAATGTGAAGCAGTGATTCATTAAGAACAAAACTGAAAATATGTAGTTAATATTGCCATTTATCTTTCTCAGCAACATGGCATTTCCATGCGTGGTGCACGGCCGTTTGTACGTCACTTCACTGAGAAAAATGGATTATACCCGGTAATAAAAAATATGTTACCGG